>OMLB01015250.1:12322-26652 GCA_900302555.1 Myripristis jacobus
TTCCACTAAAATGATTCATCTAGATTACTGTCTCCCCTCTTTCTTACTTATTGTCAGTGAACCTTATTTAAACTTAACTATATATGTATATATGTGTACATATATATATCCTCACTGCACAACTAGCACAAACAACAGTTCACAGCCAGAAAGGTAATAAAATTTACACCACAGTAAAAGCATGAATATAGTCCTGAGTCTGTAGTTTTCATACTTAAAATGTATTTCCATCATATAATATGAGACTGCTTTTGAGTGTTTATTTGGCAGGCCATTCTGAATTCAGCTCTGGTATGAAATTGTAGACATGACTCATGTAACAACAAATGAGTTATACAGCAGAGGGCCTTTTTTTTGACATTAATGAGATGGCTGCCGTCCACCTCACCAGGCTGGCCACCCGCTCCACTGGAGATATGGAGCTGCAACCGACCCTTCATTTGTCTCTGAGCATCATAGTGTGGCGTCGTGTTGCTCCAGCACTACCTGCCATTTACATAAAACTGCTTTGTTGACAGGACTGGGAAGTTTCGGTCAAAGTTTTATGTGGTTTATTAAGTCACGCTTTACCGATTTGTTTTATTGAATTTATCAGACTTCCATATAAATATTCCTATTTCATTTTATGCACTGGGATATTTCTTGTGGATCAGTTACTGGTGCTCATGAGATGACTGTTTTTTTTTTTGTTTCTCATGCCATTTGTCTTTACCCTGCTGACAAAGATTCTTTTCGAGCCAAAAGTCAGACATTCCTGAAGGGGCCAGGTGAGACCAGTAATAAAATTCAATTTGATATTTTTGATATTTTAAATAGAATATAGAGTTTAAAAAATGCAATTTGCACAGCTATATTCAAACTCATCTTTCTCCTGTTTTCAGAGCAGGAGCCCTTGAGTATATTGTAGTTTATTATCTACAACATCACAGATGATTTACAAAAGCCAGCTCTCAGTGGTTGAAGCACTTGAGGGCTGTAACATTAAAAACAACAAAAGAAACATGTTCATCAAAACGTT
The DNA here is from genome assembly GCA_900302555.1 of Myripristis jacobus. Lineage (NCBI taxonomy): Eukaryota > Metazoa > Chordata > Actinopteri > Holocentriformes > Holocentridae > Myripristis > Myripristis jacobus. Next base: position 13,341 of record OMLB01015250.1, read on the forward strand.
TTTTTAAGAGTGTTGTGAGATAGACTAAGGGTGACTTCTGATACCTCTTGGTGCCGCATTTTGAGATTGCCATTTTTTTTTTCTTTTTCTAGTCCAGTGGCCAGAGGGGTCACAGCATAATGGAGAAGCCAGTTTCTACAGGGGGATTTCAAAAGACTTCTGGCAGAATCCAGGCACAGCTTTACAGACCACTCATCCAAAGGTTGAATGCAGAGGCTTGAAAGAGCCCCTGAATATCCTTGAGACACCTTCTGCCCAAGATAAATCCACAGGCTGCTTTTGAATGTGGCACTGGAAGGCTGAGCATTTTCTGATATCTGAGGGGTTTTTTTGTTTTGTTTTTTTTCTTAGGCAACTTGAGAATATTCTCAACTTGACGCTGCCATTTGAAGTTACTTTGTATGGTGATCTCACATGTGTCAAAGGCATTATTATCTATTGTCAGGCTAATGTTCAGAGGTAAATGCTGCATGTGACTGACTAAGAACTTCACTTCCTTGCATTTAATGTGGTCGTCCACCCAGCTTCTTCAGCGGCTGTTGGAGGCTGCAAGGACATAGAGCTGCAGCATCCATGTGTGTGTAAAAGTCATGTCATTGACATATTTTCATTAGTTTTAAAATCCAGGAGAGTTAATCAGTGCAAAGAAGACAGTGAGACCAAGTATTGTGCTCTGTAGTAGCCAGTGGAGCTCACAAACCTCTTTTGTATTCACAAACAGGGTCAACATCCGAAGACAAGAACCTCTTTTGAATGGCTTTTTGTCCCAGGGGAGATTCAGGCTACAGCTTGGAGGCTTTGTCCTGTCCCTTATAGCCAATCACAAGTCATCATTCTCTTACCAAGATGAGCAACTGTGGCCTCCTTCTCATCTGACATTAGCATGAGCCTTGTACCTAGATTGTATATGATATGATGTATCTGAATAACATTTACTCCTGGCATTAAAAGTGTCTCCAGTATTATACACTGGAGTCTGATGTCTCCTTCCTTCATCTGATTGTCACACATGCCACGCAAGACCCTCTGTTAATATTTATGAATTTTAAAATTGATAGTCTCATTACTTGTCTCACTTGTTCCCCATCCACAAGCATCATGAACCATTTTTGGTGGTATGTCACTGTCCAACCTGCCAGCTGCATATTTGTTTTGCTTGTGCTTCCTGGTTCCTGGTGTTTGGATTGGGAACACATTGCTTTTACAGTTTGACCACATTTATGCCGGGCATTTCATGCAGTTTGTGTTCAGGTTGTATGTCAGTGTGACAGATTTGTGTGTCAGAAACAAAAAATATTGACCCTCAACCTGTGCTACACATTCTCTCTGATAATGAAGTTTCAGAATTATGAAGATAAATCTTTCTTGGTATTTTTTTTCTTTCTTTAGACCCAGTGCAAATCATGTAGACACACCAGGATGGACAGGAGGACAAAGAGAACAGGGACCTTTGCCCAGAGCTGCAGGCTCTTCCATTTCAAGTATAGCATGAGGACAGCAGCAATCTCATCAGGGTCCAGAAACGTATTAATCCTTTAATAGCCTCCAAAAGCCACCAGGAGCTCCACAAAGAAATGTGGATGACCCATAGCAGATTGGAAAGGTACAGACACAGAGACAGACAGCCATAGATACACACTGACACTCTTCAATTCGTTGAGGTGTGACCGTGTATGTCCTCTAATTTTTCTGTCGTCTAATCCACTATATTTTTCTGTCAGGGGAGTGTGTCAGGAAGGGAGGACTGAACCCAACGTGTTCTGGGGAGGAGGAAATGGGAACAAAGTATAAACGTGTGGAGATATTGGGAAGAAGCAAAGAAGAACATATCATCCTTTCATCAAGAATTGCTGAAGCACCATCAAAGGCTGGACAAAGTATCAAATTGTCTGTTAGTGCTATTATTACAGTGTAAAAATTTAGGGTCAGTCAGTCCAGGTATGAGTCATGGCTAAACTCTAACATTTATGACACAGACTATGTTGAGAGAAATGTCAATATCACTATGTCTGCTGTCAGAGGAACAGAGAGAACGGTGTTTCAGAGCTGCCACTTTGGTGGTGTTATGAAGCTCTGAAGTTCTATAATCTCATTTCAGACAAACACTTTAACAAGTATTATTGGTAAGCATGTTGTGATGCACCTTGAGATAAATTCAGTCAAAATATAGTGGTCTCGCAACACCCAGTTAATATACTTGGAACACCCTCTAACTGATCAATTTAAAATATTTAATTTCCTCAAATAAAAGCTGATATTCAATTTAAAGCCAAGTCTCGAATAATGGCTGGGGGCGTGACCAACATGAACAAATAAGAGCCTGCTCTAAATACATGCTGGGGGATAAAACAAGGGTGGATTCTGTATCCACTTCTCTTGTTCACTGTTTTTGTCACCAAAGTCAAGCAGCCGCTGGTTTCAGCAGTGAAAACCTTTACAAAAAACCTTTTTGAAAATGGGAAATTCACCATATACTCCCATCACTTTTGAAATTATCCACTTTGTGCCATGAGGTTCCCATACACCCACTCACTGTATCCCTGTTGCTATCGGCTGTTACCACCAGCTGGGCTGCAACGCATTGCTGTTATGTCATCTAATGATGATTTGATTTGCTCTTGGCCAACAGAGCTGTGCTCACTTAAACTTGGATATCAAACAAGAAACTACCAAAAGAGAGGCAGATCAGAAAACAAGCAGTCTTTGTATTAAAATATGAGCAAAGACTTATCAAACAGAGGGAATCAGAAATAAAGGCCTCTCTCTAATAAAAGCTCCCTCAAAAAAAAAATAAAGGACTTGTGCCTTCTGCAACTGAGGTAAATAAAGGCCACAGCAACTATTTGAGGAAATATGATAAATGTATTTCTAAAGGTATCATAAAGTCAAACTGGAAACTTCATAAATCCACAGCGATGATTCAACTACAAGATTTATTTAGACCACTATTAGGCTTATGCGGTCTGTTTAGTTTGAAATGCATTTGCACTGGTTGTTTTCAGCTTTGCTGAGAAATTTAAATTGTATAAATCCTTGAAATAATTTGCCTTTTATATCGGTGCATTTTGGTTGTTTTAAGAAGATGTAAGTGGTCATTGTAATAAACATTTCCAACCTTTCGTAAGTGAAGGTTGTGGGACTGAATCAGAAGCAGTCACAACAGCTTTAGCTTTAGTCAAGAGGCAACAGCCAGTCTGCCTCAAATTGCCATTTTCTCCCAGAGAGAGGGGTAGTAAGCGAAACTAAATTGTCATTTACAGAGCAGTTGATTGTTTTTCTATATTGCTGACACCACAGCAAGGGAAACCACCAATAGACTTATCAGGGTAATTGGACTCTATCTGGGAAATCTAAATAACCCGGTAATCCCCAGCACAAACACCCATTCAGTTTACCAAACATCCAAATCAAATGATACCACTGCAGGCTGTGGTAAAAGAAAGGGGCCTCTGGAGGCAGGAGATAACACTTAATTTCAATCATCTGTTGTTTCTGAAACTGTAATCAGTAAACGGTAAACTGTCCTTTCCTGGAAACAAGAGAAGAGTGACAATAAGATTGATGTGATCACACTACAAAGACAAAAAAAAAAAAGCTCTATCACTGTTGTCATCTCTATACACAAAACATTAATTGTGTAAATACAGAAAAAAAAATAACAAAATAGAAAATCAAATTAACTAAATCCTTGGCAGCCAACTGCTGCACCCTTGCCACCAACTTGATAGACCTTAACATTTTATTTTCAATATAGCTTATCTACTGTGTCCTCCCACCAGCTCCTTGAGCAGGTCAGAGGCAATTTGATGATGTATTGGAATATTGTTGATCATTGTGCATGAGTAAATATTAATTATGTATTTGGGATTATGTCAATATTTACACTTGGCATGGTGAGTGCTGCTACTATTGTTCTTTGACAACTGAGGCTGTCAAGAAATGTAGTCACTCCATCACAGGGGCTGAAAGGCTAAAGTTTGTTTCTTTGTCTGTAAGTAGTTCAGTCTATTTTGTGAGCGCAGGCACTGAACTGTTTGGACTCATTATGCCCAAGAGCTTGAACCCAGTGTGGATTCAAATGTTTTAAGCTGAGCAAGCAAGCTCTTCGATTATCAACTCGTTCCCCAAAGCTCCTGCTATTTACCAATTTCTTCCCAACCTTAGCTGGCCTACAGTATGCCAGGCCAGAAAGCCTTTACTCCATCATGGTTAAAACAGGGTAATTTATTCCTCCCTGTCTGATGATGAATTGATTTCCATTTGCTTGCTCTCAGCTGCTACTGCCAGAGACCTACAACTCTTGTTTATGTCACCAGGTACTTAATGTTAGCTTGTGACAGACTGACTTTGTAGCTATGTCTGAACAAAAAGAACAGGAATAGTCCTCATCTACACACTGACAGATTTTGGGGAGATAATAGAATATCATCGCACCAGCAATGAATGTAATTCAGTTTGCTACATATCCCACAAATTCCTCTATCCATGCTTCTGCTTCTCTACACATTCTTGTTCATCCAGGCCTTGTTGTACATGAGAGACAACCTTAATGCACTCTGCGGCTTCCTCCTGCTAATGTCTTTGCTGTGAAAACAGCTTTCTTCTTACTGATGAACTTGTCTTACTCCATGAAGCACCACGACAAAACCTTGCACTGTACCTGCCCTGCAGTGTCTCTGTGTATTGATTTTGCCAGCTGAACCACTTGTCTTGGCTGTCATTTTTGCCCCACTGATACAGAAGGCACCTCAGTCCTAAGTCTCAGGTCTATTTGTGTCGACTCCAACTTTATTTTATGCACCACATTTTAACTGTTATGCTGCATATATTCAGTTCCAAAATCCCTTTCCCATGCAACAGCCACACTGATAAAACACTGTGGGACTTCAAGCCACTTCATAAAAGACAGGCTAACCAGCTTGGAGTTCATTTCCAGCTACCAAGTAACATATAAGCCCCTATCCATGCTTTAGGACAGAGACATGCAGTCTCTGTCTCTCCCACATACACACACAAAGGCATATCAACACATATTGAGAGAGAGATTTCAGTGCAATCAATCACTTTTTAACAAGTATTCACTTTTGTGAGGACCAGTGCCCAACAATGGGTGGTGTTCCCTTCCCTGTGTGGCGCCACCTCTTGCATACACTTGATAATTAAGTGATAATAAAGTGACTCACTCAGGATGTGAATCCAGGATCTCTGGCATGGCAATCATATGCTTTACTAACCAAGCTAAAGTCAAAATATTGCTGCTCTTTGCATTAAATATGGATTGTTAAAATATATTGACTTCATATTTGTTCACAGAAGATGGGAGGTGGATGCAGTTTCAGGTTGTTCTGCAGCTGGCCAGTAGAGGGCAACACAGAGACAAACCAAATGCAGTGATATGTCAGACAACACTTGAATGAGTGCCTTTTAGGGTTGTTCACTTAAATAGTTTATGATGTACAGATATACTGTGTGATGGACAGCTTGCACAGTGAATTGCAGGGAAAAAATTTATTGGGTTGAGAGATATAGGTAATAAACTATGTGGATGTCATGATTGTTAAAACCTTGTACAATTAATTAGTGGAATACTATGCTTCACGTGGTTATTGTAATTATACATAGTTACAAAATGGTACATAGATGAATAAGAATTAGTGGCTATAAAATAGTCACATCTATACAGCTGAACTGGTCTGAAAATGGTGGATGCATGGTTTGCATTATAACTGTTTGTAGGACTGTTTTGTGACATGTCTATTCTGTGTCTGCAACATATTTGCTACTCTTTCAATATACTGTCACCGATGATGATAATAATGAATTCATTTATATGTTTATTATAATGAAAAGATTTACAGACGAGATGTCTTGACTGCATCACGTTGTATTTTTGGAGATTGAATTTTAGATCATCTGCATACATAACTGTTTTACGGTTTGATGCAGCGAAGTCTGGAATATGTGATGAGATTGAGAAAACTGGCACAGAACAGATTGTAAATAAGTGTTTGCTGACTGGTAAAATCACATAATTTGTACAGTGACAAAACCTATAGGTGGAAAACATTGTGATCGAATTTAGTCATGAAATCACTGAAAGAAATGGTGCAATTGCTAAAAAAAAAGTCAGTAAAAGTCAAAAGTACTGTACCATTAAAGTTGAACATATAGCAACATGGAGAGGTTCATTCTGAGGAGTTTACATCTAAAAAGGGAAGTGGAATCCAGTGACAGAACACACAATGCATAGACAAGGAAGTTTTATTTCGTTTCCTGCAATCGTATCTCTGTGGGTACAAATCATTGCATTTTCTTACATGTTGATCAATAACCCATGATGCATTGCATCCATACATTTGTAGCTCAAAACAGCTTTTACAAAAAAGGATATACAATATATACTTATATTTATATATATAATATACATGTGTTTCTTTATGTATTTGGATGTGTTTGTAATGGGTAAACTAAGCTTCTTCGAAAAAAATAAAACCAAAGAAAAAAGAAATACACAGGCAAGTGGAAACAAATCCCAGTTTAGGTTAAACATAAGGTCATTACCAAACTAATAATAGCCAGGTTATTAAAGTCATCAACATTGTCTATCTTACAGTTAACATGAAGCCCTTCAAATACAGTTTGCATATTTTCCACAATTACAGTCATGTAAATCCAGAGTGATTGCCCGCTTTTCCTGTACTAGGGACCCTTACGCATCAATGACAGATCAAGGTAATTGGTTTAATGTGGGCAACAACAATTCATAGTTATTCAAATTCAACAAAACATTATGGGTTAGCTCAAGATACAGTATTGCATCAACAATCCAACATACTTTTAACATAATAATGATGTGGTATGATAGATAGAAGGATTAAAATACTCTTTTTGCCAAATGTCACAGGGAAGAATTTGTCTCATGCTTCTCACTGGTAAATCTCTTGCAGAATCATGACCATTCATTTCAGTGGTATATTCATAAGACTGTATTAGAGAATCTGCAGCCCAACACCCTCAACTATCCCCAGTTTGTATCCTCAAAGCTACTCCCAAGGTGTATCAGTTGATTGAGACTTTGACAGGTGATGTTTTGAGCAAAATGGCTTTCATCACATCTTGTCTTTACTCTGTGTTTGTTCCAAGTTTTTTGTTGTGTCTGTCACCTATTTAAGATTGGGATATGAGTGACAGCAAGAAAAAAAATTGTGTCGGGGTGTCAGATACAGGTGAATGGTTTGATAGAGGCCATGTAGGCAATGTAAATGCAAATAAACAGTTTTTTTTTTTTTTTTAAACTCATCAAAGCTCTAAATTAACATACCACAGGAGAAATGTCACTCAGGTAGAAACTTGACCATCATAGTCGATGCAAAGGTTAAGGTACAGTCCAGACTGTGCTGTGTTGTACTTTTGTCAACAACATTACTTCTGGTGTTATTCACTTCACATTATATAGCTCAAAATTACAGTATTACATCATTTTCAATACAATAGAGTAATAATAATCATGTGTGTTTATACTAATTGATCATCATTCATGTAAACATATTTAACCAGGTCATGCAAACAGTAGACCAAAACTTCTTCCACTAGAGGTGCACAGCACAGAGCAGGAGGAGCACCCAGACTGAGATCCCTCCTGACCTGGGCCAGAAACATGTGATCGACAGCAGTGGGATATTTAGAGGGTTGTCAGAAACAGGACAGGGAGGATTAGCAATGATATGAATGTTTTGGGCAGAGTGAGCATAACAGAAGCTCAGCATGATCACACCTTCTAAATGTGCCTCAACTCTCATCAAGATGAGAGGCCAGGGACGAACGCCGGATTCCTGGGATCTGATGGACGTGCGGGGATCTCAGTTTGAGCCTCTGACAACAGAACAGCCATAAGAAAAATAAAAAGTTCTCCTTTTGATATTCATACATTTCACTGTTTTCCCCAACAGAAGCATGCAGACACTTCGGGTCAGAACCGCTCTTCACAAACCCAGTCTGAGCCAGAATATAGAGTCCATAATCCCCATTATCATCTCCAACTTTCAAACGTCTCTTTCACAATAGGCTTTAAACAAAAGGAGTAATAATCATACGTGGTGGAAACAAGAATGCAAACAAACAAATAAACAAAACAACAACAACAGAGGCTGGAACAGAATAAAAAGGTATGTGGCGCTGGCAGTAAAGACACACTTTTAAAACTGACTCTGCTGAACAAATATATTTACTTGGTTGGTTGTCCTATATGGGAAGACTGAGTCAGATGAATGGGTAAAGTGTATTAAGACATGCAGGAGTAGCTTTTTTTTCTGTTAGACAGCATCATTTTTCTCTCAAATATGTTGTCTTTCCTTCTGCCCTGTCTGACCAGATTTTGGAGAAAGCTATCAGTAATTTAGGGTATGTGGGTCAGACGGATATGGATGTACAGTCACACTATGATTAGAGGTAGATGTGACAGGTAGGTGAAAAGAAAAATAACGGAGAACACTGCCTGTAAGCCACTGACTCATGGGCTTAGTTCCTTCCTGAGGCTGTATCCAGAACCACTTCTTGTCATGTACACACTGCCCAGTCACCAGTATTTCTTTACAAAACCTGGCACTCTACCATAGCTTTGGGTAGCTTATGGGCTTGATTTCAGGATTACCATGTTGAGTGGCTCTTCTTTCAATCTGTCATGAGCACCGTCCATTTGGAGCAACCCTTCAGATTGTTCTGCAACGAGGTTAAAATGTGTGTGTATGTTCAGTCAGGAGGTGGTTTTGGACTAGACTATGTTTCTCTACACTGTAACAGTGACCTTGCTGTGAGCGTTCTCTGCTGGACACTGCCTCATACTACTCTGCATTCCTGGCCAGACTGGGCGGGGCGGACTCTTGACGCTCCAGGGTTACACATCACCATGGCAACGGGAGTTTGTGCTCAGACGCGGCTGGCTGGCCTGCAGCAATAGGTGCAGCTTCTCAGACTGTCCCGATCTGTGCTGCCCTCAGTGCTTCCACGACGGCCATCTTCATAGTGGGACACTGTAGAGAAGAGCAGACCAGGGCCCATAGTTAGCCTTTGATGCTTTTTTGCCATGAAAGCTGCGTGTAGGATAGCGCTTCCAAACACTTACCCGAACCATAACTCTACCCATATCCACACCACAGCCTGGGAGACAGTGCTGCCTTACAGGCACATTCAAGGCAAAAAACAATGAGAGAGCCACAGGCATCTCAGAGTGAGAAAACGGTCCCAGGTGCCAGAAAATTCTCAGAGTGACACAGTTTGAGTCCTACTTTTACACATTGGAGTAAAACAATGTTATTAACCTTCCATGACATCAAAGTACTCCTGTCTCAGGGTATAAATAGGAGAGACGGTTAGGGGTTTGCCAGAGGGTGGCTGCATCGAGGTAGCAGCTGTAAGCACGTATGCTTCAGGATCACAGGGGTTTAACATATATTTGATAATACTGATTTCAGCAGAGGATATCGATTAGATCAAGCTGGGATCCTTTATACACCTGACCTTGTCCATGAAGCCAAGGCTCATAATGGACAGACGATCGTGTGCCAAGTGTGGCAGTGATGATTTGGAAGCATCAGCGACAACAGTAAGCACACCAATGCATCAGACACTGAGCGCCCTAACAGCACCGCAAATCATCCAAAGATTCATCGATTTCCCCTTCACTCAACATCCCAAACCCTTCGTGAATTTTCCCTAAGTTGTTGGTGTTAAAAAATCTTTTAGTGAGCCTCCTAGGGGTGCCTGATAACAACAGGCCCAGGTTCAATATCAACTCAAACTCAGTGTGTACTGAGAACTTACAACTCTCCTCCTCCCCGTTCCCCACGTCATCCTCCTCCTCATCTTCCTCCTCCTCCGGCAGCAGGTGTCCATGGCAGGGACTGGTGGGAGTAATCTGACTGGGGCCCTCGAGACTGGTGCCCAGTTGCAACCTCCGCATGTGGCGCACCACTGCTGTGGCATTAAAAGCTTGCTGTCAGGAGGGACGGAAATAGAGGGGAAGGGAAGAGACAGTTAACAAGATAGAAAACATGGAGGCATACTAAAGGTATTATACATAAGGCTAGGCGATATATCAGTATATTGATATTGTGACTAAGATTGTCTGAGATTTTGAATATTGCAACACTGTGACATGACGTAAGTGTTGTCTTTTCCAGGTTTTAAAGGCTGCCTTGGCATAAAAGGATGTGCATTTCTGAACTTCTCTTCTATGATATGCCTCTACCTGTGTCATAGCCACATTACTGAGGACTCTTATCCCTTATAAACATCTTATGAAGGCACCAATGCTCATCCCTACAGTATCATCACAATATCAATATGAAGGAATTTGGTCAAAGGTGTCGCAATGCTTGATTTTATCCATATCGCCCAGCTGTAATTGTAACTCTACAGCGTCAGCGGTCATGGCACTTACCTTCCATTTACTTTTGGCAAAGTTCTTCTTAATCTGAGCACTGACAGATTCATGGATATTCTTATCCAGGGCAGTGTCTCCACAGATCCTGCAAAACCACAGACAATCAGAGATAGATCTACATCCATAGAGACAGCATTAAAAGATAATTCTGCTCAACCTGGGCCTTGTATTCTTAGTTTTTGCCATCATGACTATTGAGTATGCTGAAAATTTAACCACTTAAGCCACTGTAGAGCACGACACCGATGGCTTTTAATCGCTTTTTGGATTCACCTGATAGGAAGTGTGTTTGTTGTATGGATGTTTAATTGGACAGTCAATAAAAACAATCAATCATTAGGATGGCAAACAGTAGGAGAATAAGGCTCAGGCTTAGAATAACCAGAATTAAAAGAGTTGAAATATTTCAGTGAATTTAGGAATATGCCAAGGACTAAATGTTATTAGGAGGACAAGGAATCAGATTTTTCTACCATGGGTGCTGAAGGGCTTGCTCACACGTATACCGCTTCAAAGGGTCTTTCTCCATCAAGTGACAGATAAAGTCTTTTGCTGCAAACAGAAATGAAGTTTCCATTCCAATAATCCACTCACACTCACTATGTATCACATTTCCTTTTTAATCGTACACATACTGCCACGTTTGTGCGTCAAGTCTTAGACAAGCTGTGGATACTATAAGAACTGATCCTACCTGAATCTGAAATGTCATCCCAATACGGAGAGTCAAATTCATACTCCGCTTTCAGAATCTGCTCAAATAACTTGGCATCATTTTCATCATAAAATGGGGGATATCCGCATAACCTGAAGGTGTGATATTGGAACATGTTCAGAAATAAGAAACCATCCCTTTGCGTATTTTGAATAGGAATGAATGAAGTCAGACTCACAGAATATATGAAATTACTCCTATGGACCAGCAATCCACTGCTTTGCTGTAAGGCTTCTGAGCCAGCACTTCAGGAGCTGCAAAGTGAAGCACAACAGACATTCACAAAGACAGGAAAATGTGGGACAGAATGGCACTTCTGGCGTGTTCAAGTAATCATGACCTTTTGAGTTAAACCGTACGTTTTGCTAGGTTACAATGAGCACAAGTAGAGAGTACTTCTGAAGCACTGGCAATTGACTTGATGGTGGATGAGAGACCCTCTTACAATACAATGAAAATAAAGGGGTATTAGCTCAAACTGGAAGCGCTGAGCCAACATGGCAGAGAGAGAGAGAGAGAGAGACAGAGAGGGAGGGAGGTGGTGAAAACAGCTAGAGTGACCAATGAAATCCCTTACCCACATATCCTGGAGTGCCGCAGGCTGTGGACATGACACTGCCTGCTCCCTCAATCTTTGACAAGCCAAAGTCACTGATCATGATTTTGGAGTCTTCATCCATGCTGTAATACAGCAGGTTTTCTGGCTACAAAGATACCAAGGATGACAAAAGGGACGGTTTGCAAAATGAGCTAAAAAGATGAGTATAAAATAATTGTGGATAACGTTAACTGTGCAAACCAGATTAACGGAGGATATTTCTCCTTGCCCTGAACTATACCTTCAAGTCTCTGTGGACAATTCCCATATCATGAAGATATTTGACTGCATCCAGGATCTGGTGGATGAGCTGACTGGCATCTCTCTCTGTGTAGAAGCCCTTCTCCACAATCCTGTCAAAAAGCTCACCTCCAGATACCCTGGCGGTCACAAATCATGGCCGTTACTAAGACTGCACTGCAATAGCACTGTACTTTGAGTGTATGTATGGGGTAAAGCATAAAGAGGACTCACAGCTGCATGACAAGATATAAGTGGGATGAACTTTCAAAGATGTCTTCCAGTGAAACAATGTTGGTGTGCTTGATTCTGAAAAACACAAATCAGTATAAAGCACTGGGTAGAATCTGTGGGATCTGGGCAATGCGGACAAAATCAAATATCACAATATGTCACAAATATCACAACAGTCATTGGTAATGTAGATATGATGACCAAGCAGGTAGCAACAAATAACAGAACAGCGGGAACAATAAAAAAAAAAAAATTGCATTCCTTTACTGTAATGCAGCCTTTAAACCAAGGACAAAACAACACTTCTGTCATATCACAATATTCCGATATCCAAAATCCCAAATGATATCCAGTCTCGTATCATAATGTCGACATAATGCTGATCTATCGCCCAGCCCTAATAAAGGTGCTGGTACATGTGCCACATTTGTCTAAGGTTTAATACTGCCAGTTGGTCACCAGATGGCATTCTTGTTGCATAGTTCAGATTTGGAGTGGTCTTGGAGTGGTTCGTTCTTTATGGGAATCCCTTTAGTGCACCAGGATGAAACTAGCACAATCTGATACTCAAAAGTTTGCCGTATCCTTCCACCATACAAAACAACAAAGCCCTCCAGATCAAACACAGCACAGCAATAGAGGGATAACTACCTTTGCAGAGAATGGCGGCGACTGGTTACATAGAGACCAGTGTCTGGATCAAGAACCAGAAACAAAGGAGAGCTTTGCAGATTAGAGCAAGGGCTTGACTGCAGTAAATGCAAAGAAAAAAGAGGGAATTCTCACATGCAAAATAAGACTTGGATTTGTTGGTATGATCCAGCCAATACACGGCCATGGATCCCTCTTGGCTGTGGAGCAGCACTTTGAGCACTCAAACATCCCATTGTTATAACACAATGGCATCAGAGAGTGTGTCTCAAACTCTGTGACTTTTAAGAGTAAAACTGCATGTGCTTGTGCCTCACCTTTTATTTATTTATTTCTTGTCAGCCCCTGATCTCTCTCACTCACACTCTTCATTATTCCCTTATATATTTAAGGATCCCTTTCAGTGTCACGTCCTCTGCTCCTGACTCCACTC
>OMLB01015250.1:27660-62355 GCA_900302555.1 Myripristis jacobus
TGTGTGTGTGATATGTGTGTGTGTGTGTGTGTGTGTGTGTGTGTGTGTGTGTGTGTGTGTGTGTGTGTGTGTGTGTGTGTGTGTGTGTGTGTGTGAGTGGTGTATAAATGAATTATTCAAAATAGTGACATTACCATAGTCCCAGCGAGAGTTTTTGGGGCTGAAAAAGGCTTGGCAAGTCAACCAAAAGTCACATACTGACTTTTATGGAAATAGCAAAACACTATTTTTAATCCATTTAATAATGGATACAGTAAATGTAGTGTGTCTTTTTTGAGGGAGACTGGGGCTGCATTATGGATTACAGCCAAGTGATGATGAGAGGGAGAGCGGAGTGTGTGTTTACACAGACTCTCCCCACAGGAGCATGGGAGGGGGCCAGGACACAAAGTACATTGTTAGCAACCACAGGGATCAATTGCATGTCTGTAAAACAGCGCTGGCATGCGATACATAATGAATGTTCAATGTCTAGCAACTGTCTCTCATGCAAAATTGGAATCTTTTTTCCATCTGTCACATTGCAGAGCATGTGAGTTGCTCTCAGTCTTAATGCTAGATAACTTCACTTGGCCTAGAGCTCTTAAATAAAAGAATGCAGACTTCACAGCTCGGTTGCCAACAGCAACCATGTGATGAAGAGGCATGTTTATTCTGCTTTTAATGGTTATTAACACTTCATTACGAATTTCATTTCACCTCATTACAAATCCACTGTGAAAAGAATATATAAGAGTGTGTGTGTGTGTGTGTGTGTGTGTGTATGTATGAGAGACAGGGAGACTTGGAATGTCATTGTGCACCCTCACCCTGACCATCTTGTAGTACAGTTCCCTCTCAGTGTGGAATTTGCTGGACTTGTTTCCAGCATCATAAATGTTCAGTGAGAATCTGCGATAATCCATGCGGCTGGCTTCGCTCCGTGGCCAGCGTCGTGCTCACTGAACCAGTGTTGCAGAAACACTGCTGTCAGGCTGATCCGAAAGAGGAGAAACAAATCTCGCACCATTTCCATTTTGATTTTGAAGTTTGAAGTTTTGAAACAAAATCACATACAGTTCCACTTTACACATACCCATAAATAGCCAGGCTTTTTTTTTTTTAATGGTTTTAAGTGTGCAGCGTTTACAGTCAGGGTTTCAGCAGAGGGTCAAGAGCACTAAACCTCTATTATCTGTCAGTAAAAATCCATTAAGTCCTATTGCCTGTTTACAATGGAGGGGCCAACAGGCAAAGACCAGGAGGTGGTCAGGTGAAAACAGAAAAATGATTATATTGTTATACTGACAGGTCAGTCAGAGAGTCAGAGAGGTATCTTTGATTAGAAATTTTGACTCTTTAGTTCATACTGTTTGTGGCCTCACCAGTATTCCTATTGTTCATATCTTTATTTATGTAAGCTTTATTTGTTTCTAGACCTCCACAATTTGTGTCTTCGCATGACAGCTAGACTGATGGTTAAAAAAAGCACTTAGAAATATTACATCCACATCATTTCACTCAATATTCGTGCGAGTGACAGAATGACTTAGAGCACATGAGAGAGCTGGAGGAGGATGTGCATGCATGTATGCTCTCCCTCTCTCGCTCTCTCTCTCTCACACACACACACACACATACACACATACTCAGACTTCTCTACTGTTGCCGTGAGACACATTGTAATTAACCATCCAGTTGCTCATTTCTCCTTGGAGACAGAGCATCAGAGTCGGGGTGGGCTCTCTGTGGGTTTGGGAGAGTCAAGTAGATGGAGGAAGAGGGAAGAGGGAACTCGCTGTGGTGCTGGACTACTGAGCTTTAGTTAAGAGTGGGCATGTGTAGGTCTTTGAAGAGAACAAAGGTTTGTGTTGTTGTAAAGCCCGGTGGACTTGTATTTTTTGTGTGTTCATCTCAGCAAACAGAAGTGCTTCCTCATAGAAGTTCATTTAAACTATTCTCAGCCTAGCTCAGTTCTTCAACAGATTAAAACACACAGTTCTTTTTATTTAAAAAAAAAAATCTACCAGCAATTAGCATTTTACTACTGCAGTCATGAAACTGAATGTACAAATATGCATTTTATGCCAATAAATAATCCTGAAACAAACTCTTGAACTTTACAAAATACAATTTAAATAAGTATTGTATGACTCATACGTCTCATAAGACTCATAAGATAACGCATCTGTTAGTGTTCTGCTGGTTGTAGTTGTGTGACACTGACGCTCTATAAATAGACAAACAGACAGACAGACAGGCAGACAGACAGGCAGACAGACAGATAGATGGATAGATAGATAGATAGAGGTGGGATATTACTGGTGAAACATGACAGAAAAGCCCCATCTCTGGGAATCCCATGCATCTGTAGTGAAGCAATGGGCTGCCCCAAAGCGATCAGCACCACATGAACACCACAGCATGGATCTCCCTCTCTCTCCCTCTCTGTCTATCTCCCACACGCACACACACATTTCTAAAACACCATAATCCCAGCTGCCCATATGGGCAAACACTGTTTCACACATTCTTGTGGTGCTATCACTGTTGCTCAATCCTCAAAATGTGATTAAATACGTATTTTGTAGACTGATAGGCTTGCTCTTATTGCAGGCTGTCATTTCTTCAGCGCTTCTATATGACAATTACATGACACTTAAACACTTAGATATGTGGGTTGGTGGAGCAAGTGATAGATAGAGAGAGAGAGAGAGAGAGAGAGAGAGAGAGGGCGAGAGAGAAAATAATACAGGTATGCCAAAGGCAAGCACAGAAGCCTAGCAACCTTTCAAATCTTTGCTAAAGCAACACATTCCCACTGGTTTCTTTTGTACCAGTGTCAACCAGAACCTCCACTTCTACCTTCACTTGACAATTCATCATCATCAGTTTTGCATAACGGGCCATGAGTAAAATGAAGGGCTATACATTTCCCTCTGTTACATGCAGATACAGATAGAGGTACATACTTGGAGGCTGACATTTTTTCCGTGTCTATAAATCTTAAAACATTACCTCAGTGTAAGCTCCAGAGACTGGTATAATTAAAGCAAGGGGCTCAATCCATCTCCTTCAAACTGATAGATGTTTGCTGAGATGGTAAATATTATTCATTATGTCCTCTGTTTTTTTTTCCGTTTTGCAGAATGCACTATCAGTCAGGGGGAGGAGGCCCTTTGGACCTGTGGCAGACAGCAGTCTATCGATTTTACTTGATGCAGGTGCTCCCTTCCAGCCCGACATGCCTCCAAGCCCCACAAAAGCTTTCTCTTTATAGCCTAATCCATTTTCTGTTTGTGTGTTAGAGAAAGAGAGGCGGGAGAGAAAAAGAGAGTGTGAGAGAGAAAGAGAGAGAGATAAACAATCCAACTCAGTTTCATATCCATTTTTACATCACATTGTAATAGCATTTAACATTTATATAAACCAAGCTGTGGATTGCACTACTGCCTCGCAGCACTAAATGTATTTCCTCCATCTACTGTACCAAGGACATGCATAAGTCACTACCCCTTTGCAGCTCACTCCTCCGGCATAAACACGCCAAGCAACAACCGCAGCCACCACAAGTGCTTTCCAAGAGCTTTAGCCCTGTATAATCACAATGTTTACAGATTGTCCCTGTGGGCTGCACAAAAGGTTCTCAGTAACAACTACTCTACAACATATGTTATCCCTTCGTTTCTTTAGCTTTTAATTGTGGAAGATAAAGTATCGCATCATGGACTCATGTCAACATACATGAAAGCCCGCTGTGTGACCGAGGTTAACTTTTTCCAGTAGTGATTCACGACAGTAAACCATAACAACTGCAGTGAGTGTCAGACTGACTTTGAGGTGAAATAGAGTGCGTGAAATGTTGCAACACTCCAGCCCGCTCCACCCTCTTCTGCCATCTGCAGTCTCCCAGTGGAAGAGAAACACTCTGGCTGGCATAGGCCTGCACATCACACTCAAGAAAATTTGAGTCCCGCTTACTCATACTTTCTGAACCCATTGTGTGTGTGTTACACATTCTTCTGTCAAAAAACAAACAAACTGTGTCTCCATAGTGACTGTGAAGTATCCATATGGAAACTGTTCCATTGTTGTCCGGGCAACCAGATAATTATGATCTCATAGTTCAGCAGAGATCTTTCCATTAGGCTTTTTTTTTTTTTTTTTTTTTTTTTACAGCAAGCACAACAAGAAATCATAATCAGTTAAAAGCATCTCACTAAAGAGCCACAGAGAAACCCTGTCTGACATTTCTTTCTTGGCCCAAGCTATAATTAAGTAATATAACACCCTTAATGTTTTCTGAAGGTGACACCGTGACTGCAGCAGAAGTTGAAAACAAGGGACCCCAAAACACTACTTTTGAAAACAAGCTCCCCAGAGTACTTTATTGTAAGAGATTTATTCATCGCTCGAGTAAGAAATATTACTATTTCATCCCTCTGTTTCATGTCACCTATTAAAAACTTGTGTCTCACACTCTGGCGCACTTACAAATGCCATTATTAATCCACACGGCTGTAAACTATGCTGTCAGCTCTTTCATCTCCTCAGAGTCCACTGAAATATTACTGTAACACGCAATATACAGAGATGGTAACCCAATATAACTCTAAAAAGGGCCAAAACTGTCAGAGCCAGTATATCAGAGCTATACACTGTTTACTTGTGTTGCTACTTTCAGTCAGTTTGAGAAAAATGACACTGTTCAAATAGGAGTAAATTAGAATAATAGGAAAAAAAATCATAAGATAGGCTGACAAAAACAGACACAAGTGATAACTGACCAGTGGGCTACATAGAAATATATATTTTTTTCATCTGCTAACTCTTCCTAAAGGACAGCTTGTCCTAAAGCAGACTCCAAACAGAAGTAGAATTGCACGGATTAGCTGGATCTGAATATAATATTTCAACATAAATCAATTAAGTCCACATAGTGAATTCCTGGATAAAGCTCTTCTGTAATCTTCTCTCCGAGCATAAGGAGCTTTCCGTCAACACATTAATTCTGCCCTCTGCCAGGTCCAGCTACTCACAGTGACAGGAGGGAGAGAATATTACTTCAGTGTTTTTCTTTTTTTTTTTTTTCCTGAAATATGGGGTCATACTATCCTGGCAATTCACTCTTGAAATCCTTGTTATATAACTCTTTTTTAATATCATCACAGTTCAAATTCACAATCACTGTTTTAAGTCTCTGTGAGGTGTTGGTGAACTATAACACTGTGAACTATGACATTTGTCTGAGTCAAGCAGCGTTCATGAATTCTCTGACAGTATTCATTTTTCCAGTTTAACTGTATTTGATGTAATAGCTATAGCATGCAGCACACACAACACTGAGCTGCAGTGTAATGAGATGGAGTCTTATTTTGAGTTTATAACAGCATCCTCCTACAATACCGCACATTTACAGCCTGACAGCCTCATCAGCCACCCAATGCTGTTTCACTGTCTTGGATAGGAACCAGAGTGGCGCGGTCATTAATATCTGACTCTGTACACCCTCTCCAGGGAAGAAGGTGTGATTCTGAGAAGAAAGAGGACAACCACACTCCATATGGCACATTCATGTCATCACAGGTGGATGTGTGCTGGGTCACTTGTACTTAGTTTGGGGGTGGGGAGGGGTGGAGAGGAGTCCCCTGACCATCTGGGCTGAATTCTGTCACCCTGGAGAGTGCAGCCACACGGGCTGTGTGTGACTCCATCCCTCTCCATCATTATGTCTCTGGCTGAAAAATGATTTCGGTTATTGGTGCTTCACTTAAGTATTTCCAATTTGTGAGACTGTTTTTATTTCACTACACTTGACAGGGAAATGCTGTGCCTTTCACAGCACTACATTTATCCGATGGCTGTAGTTACTGGGTATTTTGCAGAATAAGGTTGTACATGCAAAACATAAAATTGGATGCACTGTTAGACTTTAAATTAGCCAGCAGCATATGGAGCAGTTAGAGCTACAGCATTAAAATACTTCGAAAACTGCATCAATAATTTCACACTTTGAAAATAATCATTCTTAAATGACTCCTTTTACTTTTCATACCTAACACTTCACTGCTGATACTTCGGCACTTTTACAAAAGAGTACAACAGAATTTTGAATTCAGTACTTTCATTTTAGTGGAGCATTTTTCCATTATGGTACACTTCTTTGTAAGTAAAGGATTTGAGTGCTTTTTCTATCACTGAAAATTAATCGACTTACCTAATTTGAATTTCAGGCTATGTCACAATGTTAAAACACAAATGGGAGAATAACAACCGGGGTTGAAAATGTAAGTAAGTTTCCACCAGCGAGCAGATTTCATGTGGGTATGATGAACTTGAGGATCAACAGACTAACAGGCAGGGCTTGCCAGACAAATTACTGGCACAACTATGACAACAGATGTACATGCTCCTTCCATTGCCCTCGCCCCAAAGTTGTCTCTCAATTACATAAGTAAGAGAACTACATAACTTGCTTTGTGCTCACACCGATCTCTCAATATATCCTCAGTCCGTCACACCATGATGGGGTGATGGTGTAGCTGACGCAGATGCATGTGAGGTAAAAAACAAAAAAACAAAAACAGAGACATACTATTCTCAGAAACTCTGCCAAAAAGTAATCTTATTAACACATTGTTCCAGGCAACATGAAACACACTGTGGCTCTTAACCTGGACCCAGTGCGAGGAAAAAGAGGAAAGAGGGTTGGGTCATTGACAGTAACTGTGCATCCATTCAGGTATCACTAATTAACTCTCTCCCCATGACAGGATAGCCAAGTCACTGAGAGATCCCTGAAGGTCTGCCTAAAAACTGTAGTCATGACACCCGCCTTGTGCAGTTCAGCTGTTGCCTACCCAGGTGAGACTGGTATAGAGTGTTACCACTGCTATAAAATATAGACAATTTGCAAACAAAAAAACTGATTTTTGCAGGCCACAATGTTAGACTCTTATTTGTTGTCTGGATGGTATGTACTGAAGACATCATAAATGAGATCATGGTTTTGAAAGGCAGCTGTCCATGTTCAGGGGGTTTCATTCCAAAATGTTGTATATACATTTGGAAATAAAAAATGCTACCTGAAATTAATCAGGCATCCGTGTTTAAGAAATTAGCAATTTTATAAGCAGAAGTCATAAAATAACTCCTAACCTCAACAGCAACCCATAATGTGCTCAAGTTTCATGCCAGCAGTCAATATGGGAGAGTGGGTGTAATATTTTTTCCTTTTTTTATGGTGGTTGTCTCATTTTTTAAATAAACAACTTTACAGGTAAGAGGAATAGCAACGACGGACCAATGCAACACCATTTGATGTTGTTTTATAGAAAGTACACACATATGCATGCACATGCATGCGGACATGCATGCACATGCACAACTATAAGCATGTGCTAACACACACACACACACACACTTTTACATTTTAAAGTAATTTTATAGTCATATATTTTATAGTCAACAGTTCATGATGTAGCCAAGAGCATCTTATTCCAGTGTTAGTCAGTTTCAAGGCCATGCTTGGTTGAGTTTGAATCAAGACTGAGACAAGAGAAAACTTGAGTCTTATTCAAGCCCAACATCAAAATAAGCAATAAAGTCTCCGTGTCTTTGCAAATGTTAAGGACTGAACAGAAATTGATCTGCAGAGGCTCTGTACATTTCAGCATCAAATTAATCAGTGAAAAGGTTTTTTATTTCTCAATGCAAAAATGTTTGAGCACTATTACATATGATAGACAGGTAATCCCTTAAATTGTTTGCAGTGCCGTGGAGAAAATAAACTGAGATGAATGAGGTGAAGAAAATGTACCTTTGGAATTTTAAGGTGTGAAAAAGTTTAGTTAACAAGAGATGGTGGCAAAAACAAAGACAAGTCTAAGTCTAAATCGGCACACGGCCTAGACATGTCCAAAATATCAGTAAATCTGTCTGGACAACAGAACCCAGACTCAAATACTACAGCCCTGACAAAATTTACTGAGCTATCACTGCAACTTACGTTCCCAGCACTTCTTTGAAGTCATAATGGTCTTTGATGTCCGATGTCTTCTTTTTCCATCCATTTCCATCCTCTCCAAGAGGCATCCTACAATGCTGATTGGATTCGCCACACCAGAACTATGGAGGGGAAAAAGAGCAGAGTAATGAACAGTGAATAGATTCAGATTACATCCTTTTGGACCCCAACCAAAAGACAAACCTTTGATCCTGAAGGCCATAGTAAACTGAGCTAACAGTGAAAATGCAGGATTGGACCAATTTTTTTTGATGAAGTTTTTAAAGTGCTAAAAAAAATTTCCTGAGAGGCATCATGATTTTGTGTCATGTTACTCCACTTTCTGTTGCTGCCTCGAAAGGTTACAGTACTCTCATCATTCAAACTCACAAGGGTAAAATAAGGGCCATCAAGACTTACAGATGACTTGACATGCTACACCACAACCCATGGGCACTCCTGCACTATAGTTAATGCAATTAGGACTATTTAGACGGCAAAAGAAACTGTATCTCTGCTCCATTTGGTTTAATAGATCCATTAAGGTTTAGCTGACTGATGTGACTGTTACATAAAACCTTCAGCCATTACACCATTGATTTGCCTGATTAAGTGTCCTGATCATTGTGGCTGATACTATTGCCAGGATTTTTAAAACTACTGTGTTTGATTGGATAAAATGACCAGAAAACATGCCTACACTACAGCTCAGGAAAAGGCAGATTTTTCCGCTTAAAAGCACGAGATCTGATTATTTCCCCCCAGTTCCCCCCAGAAACTGGTAACGAGGTAAGGAACATTCACTGCGAGGATGCAGTTTAATTTATTAGATGTGTGATTTTCAGATAATCTCGGCTCAATTTTGGTAGGCAAAACAAACACAGCAGATTGATATAAATAATAAAACCTTAAGAGGAATCAAGTAGAAACACTTTAACATCCAGAGGAGGAACCGTGGACAAAGCACAGCATCATAATTCATAGTTTAGCAGAAAGTAAGGAAAAACAGTGGACAGAGGCAAGTGAGGAACCACAAACAAACGCATGGTCAGCAAAAGAGGAAGATTACTGGAGGGGCATACAGAATAAGGGTGTATTTTACAAAATTAAAGTCCTGCCCCTGTGCTTTAAGAATTTGGCTTACGGGGCAGTGGAAGAAAACAACGGCAAGCAACTAGATTTGAGTAAAATTAGGTTTTCTCCAGAGGATAAAGACGAGGAAAAAATACACGGGCTCTCATCAGCACCAAAATAGCAATTGTAGCCTACTTCTGTGATAGGCGCTTAATTGTTGATAAGGGAAGACACCCTTTGCCTTACAGGGCGTGAATGACAAGCAGGAGGGTGAATGGAAATCCAAAATGTATAGACGATGTTGCGTCTTAAATATTGAATAAGTCCGTATTTCGAGATGGTGATCGACCTACTAAAGACCCTGAAAGGGCAATGTGGGAGTGCGAAACGTACTGCAGCGTTCAAGGGTATGCCAGTCAAATACAGCATCTTTACGTTAAATTAGGAGCCTGCAGGCATGCGACATGGAAGCGCGTCAAAGGCACAAGAGGTTGTTTTTTTCCCCAACCAAATAAAACTATAATATTGCTTGAACAGTTCCAATAATTATCCCCCAAATCATTGAAAAAAAACCCCACATACCTAAATGGCGATGTGTATGATGTGCTCTCCTTCCCTCTGGGAGCGATTTGGATGCTGTGCTTGTGCGCAGCGCCGGCTCCGCTCAGACTTCTTTTGACGTCAGGAAAACCAGACGTCTATGAACGTAGTGCAGCATAAAATCTCTGTTCTCTTAACAGCATGATCTGCGCTTCACCTTCCCACAGTCAAGAGATAGTCTAGCATGAGGACAGCCCTTTGCATAATTGCGTGTTTTGAGAGAGGGTGCTTGCAATAAATCTCATGGCGATGTACGGTGAGTCGTGCGGAGCCCTATTTATTTTTTTGAGGGTTATTCAAAACAGGCACAACATGGTCATCTTGAATAATGTAGCATGCAACACACACAAGTCACACGCAGTTATGCAAATTAAGCCCAGGTTATAGTGCACCATAGCGTGTGGCAACAGCAACACCCCCACTGGACTGCAGCGTGTTTTAACTCATTTACAGGGGATGGGCCTGTTTATAAAAAAACCCTGGCTGTTGTAGTCCAGTACTTTTAAGGCAACGCCCTAGCTGCTTTACACTGTCACACAGCAGCACACACTCACAGGGTCTTCCTCCAACCACCGTCTTCTCAAAGTGATTCTCCAAGTAAGGTCCAGGTCCACCAGGGGCCTCCAGGGGCTCCAGGGGTTTTCAGTGCAGGCCCGGCCAAATGAGGTAGCACCTTAATTCCAGCACCACACTTGGTGATTGCATACCTACTTAGGGGCCATGGAAGGTTTTGGGAACTCTATTCAAGGCTACACTGATGATCACTTACCATCTCCAGTGGGGCATTCAAGGGCTGCCTTGCTTAAGGGCACTTTGGCTGTAGCCGTAGCAGCAGGACAGAGGATTTCTTGACCGATTCCCCCATCAGCTGTAGAGCCTTCAACTGGTGATTCACTCATGGCGCACTGCATTGTGTGAGAGGTTTAGTGTACAAAAGAGCAAAACCACTCTGGATAGAATATAGGATTCCAATGACACTGGATACCAATGACTATGCTGATTTGTGACAAATGTGGTCAACTAAATCATCACATAAATCACATCACACTTGGCTGTTTTGTTTTGTTTCATTTTATTTTATTCATTTTGTACTGGTGCTGTAGGCTACATCATACTCCAGTGTAACTTTATTTTGGAAGTTTTACATTATGACCTAGCTGGAACTGATTTAATGTAGTCTGCAATGAGACACTGGCTGACTAAAGTTGTTTTAGTCACAAATCTGATTGGATAGCCTAGGTAAATGAATTATTAATGCACCTCTCTCATCACCACCTTTTGGTTTGTGGTCAAGCTTATGAGTCACTCTGTTCTGCCTAAATTCAAATGAAATAGGACAGTGTTAAAATACTCTGCACGCAGCATCCTAGTTGTGGCCTCATTTGTACACATTGAATGGGATAATTCTGTGGTTATAAGCGCTGTAAGAGATTGTAAGAGGTTTAAGTCTTAAGCATTTGTGAATTTGGGCCTGAGATTGTAGTGAGAAGCATGCGAGGCAGGCCAGGCAGGTAATCTTGGTCATTATGCAAGTAAGATAATCTTTTTCCCCAAATCTTTAAACCCTCCTGAACATGTTTTTGTCTGCCCAACCCCCATATATACATATCCCTCAGAGCCCTTTGTCTTGACAGCATGTGATTTCCTTGCTGTTTTTTTTTTCCCTCTATTTTATTGTGTTCACCTTGTTTTTGTCTTTGACTTTATTGTTTGTACAGTCATATATTTGCACAAAATAAAAAATTGGCCATTTGGTAAAACACTAAAAGTCTGGCCAGGAGCTGTAGGCTGCTAAAAGAAGGTCAAGGTTAGTGATTACACAGTAACACATACTAACTCTCCAGGTGTCTCTGTCTTTCATGGCACATACACACATGTGCACGCGCGCGCGCGCGCGCACACACACACACACACACACACATCCAAATGAAATGAAATACAATTAAAATATAGACTGAACTCATCTATCTCTTCTAAGCAATTAGCCTACCACTGACATACATCTGAAATCACTACTAAAATTTCCAAAGTCAAGAAATACATGAAGAAAAATAATTTTAGAAATACAAAGTAAGGGGAAAACGTATCAGACCTTCACTGTCTGCAAATGATGGCACACAGCAGCACCATCGCACTAACTTTTGAGTGCCTCTACAATACACAGTGCACTACCACCTAACCGACTGTAGGTGGCAGTAACGCTTCAAGGCGGCACTTTAACTTCTCTACTCACAAAGAAAATACAACCACAACTTCCGGGCAGGAGTTTTCAAATAAGACTAGCTAGCAGGTACACATTTTTGCTCAGGGAAACTACGGCAAACTTTGCTAGATATCAGGTAAGAGTGGGTTTTGAACGTCATATTTTTCCTTTTGTTTACCCCGGCGCTCATGTTGCGGCTAGTTTATGTCGCTTCGCCATTTTAATATGAAAGCGGCACGGCAGCTAGGATAATGTGCTAACAGTAGGCGCTCGTCTTGCTTTGTTTCACCCATCTAAGCTGGGCTAATGTAAACCAGTTATCAAGTGAATTAAGTTTACTCTTTCTACAGTTTTGTGTTTTTTAAATCACCGCATACGTACACACGTTGCTCACTCTGGTTAGATGTATGTGAATGGAGTTAAATTTAATAACCAGGCCGTGATGTCTTTGTTTTGTAGCTAGCGGGCTAGCTTGTTGTCAAACCGGCCAGCTATGTCAATGAGCTCCAAGAGGAGAAGAGCCACTTCCCCCTCCAGTAGTGTGAGTGGTGGGGGAGACTTTGATGATGCGGCCTCCTCTACTCCTGGAAGCGGCAGGAAAAGGAGAAGAACCACCAATGTCCCTGCGGTAGACCCGGTGAATATGCTAGATATGGATAATTGTTGTGTTTGCAGCAGGATTTTGATCTCTGTAACATCACGATTTGTTTCTAAACGCATCAAAATGAATGGGCCACTCATATTAATTGTGTTTATTTGTGCGCAATACACTCTTGAACTTTCTATTAAGTGTTAGTCTCGTCTTTCCTCCAGATTGCTGTATGCCACGAGCTGTATAACACTGTCAGGGACCACAAGGATGACCAAGGGAGGTCACTTTGTGAATTTTTCCTAAGGGTACCAAAGAGAAGGTATTGTAATGCATCAGTCCGAGTCAGCTGTCACTGATACTGAACAGTTTACCATTGACAATTTGTATTTGCTCCATCAAACCCTTGCAAATTAAGTGGATAATAATGGTTATCTACACACATGCACTGTTGTAATTTGGCAGATGATTCTCTGACAGGCATTCACTGGAGTAATTTTGAAAATTATGGTGGTAACTGTCTTGTGCTCCTGCAGGAATCAGCCTGATTATTATGAAGTGGTGTCCCAGCCTATTGATATGACAAAGATTCAACAGAAGCTCAAGTCAGAGGATTACCATGATGTGGAGCAGCTTACTGCAGATTTTCAGCTCATGTTCAATAATGCCAAATTATACTACAAGGTGAGGACTCTACTGCTAGCTACTGCTGCTCTAAACTGTTTTCTGCTAAATCTTAGCCATGCCTGAACTTTTGGTTGAACACAGCATGACTCTTATTAATCTTGTTTTTGACACAAAAGGTTATTATTTTATGTCTAGTAGTGATGTAGATGGGCTAGAATGGTGACATAGTGTTAAAAAAGAGCAATGTCACAGAAAATTATGTTTTTGTTCAACGTGAGTTATATATTGATAATACAGGCATTTTAGGTTTTTATGTATATGTTCTTTATCAGGATCACAGATCATTTAAAGAATAATAAGATAAAATTAAAAAAATGATTTGAAAATGCAAACTTTTACCTGTTATGCCCCTGTTGACAAAATGAATCCTTTCCATGTTTGTGTTTCAACAATTTAGACTGAAAGTGAGGAGTATCAAGCTGCATCCAAGTTGTGGGAGATATATTTGCAAACAAGGAATGAGTTTGTGCAACCTGGAGATGGAGAAGAGGATGATGAAGATGGTGATGATACTCTAGATAATACAGGAATGTCTACCGAAGAGGAAGTAAGTGTTTTCAGTCACTGTTTATTTTTGAATCATCATGCATCCATCATGGTTATATATCAGTTTAATCAATCCATTTTCTCATGTGTAACACGTTAGAAAATGCTATTATGTTAAGAATCTATTCAGTGTAATGCATTGCATTAAATTGACTATTAATTTGAATTTTCCACAAAAATTGGTTTTATTTATGACAGAGTAGCAAGGCTTGACGTTCTGTGGAAGAGAAATTAATTCCTGCGTGTTTCACTTGTAGACGCCAACTGGTTGTTTGAAAGAGGTTTTGGAGCAGCTCTTGGAAGCTGTAGTGTCTCACACTGACCAGTCCGGACGTCTGGTCAGTGAGCTCTTCCAGAAACTTCCCTCCAAAGTGGTAAGTCCTTAAAGAGTCTGTTTACCTCCAGCGATATCCCTGAAACAGCTTGCAGCAAAGTATAGGTGTTGGTAGAGTTCTGTACAGGCAGAAAGTAGTACTTGTAGTACTTAGTAAATAGTACTTGTTTAGACCACATATATGGATTGTTGATTGTCGTTTTTTTATGTATTTATTGTCTTGGACATAAATTTGGCACCCTTAGTTTAATCCTACTGTTTGCCCAAGGGCTTCTCTGCTGGAACAGTAAGGATTTCATAAATCCTACTTTGGCTGTAATTGAGCCTAATTACACATTTTTTTTTAGACGGGCAGAACACCAGCGTGTACAAATAAAGCACATCAGACTAAAGTGGTAAATTTTACTTTGTGCCTGTCCAGCATTCTCCTAAAGCCAACCACAAAGTCCTGACTGTGTTTCTAATCTAAGACTGTTTGAGTTAATCGGCTAACTTTCCCAATCTCATGTTGTCAGTCTACAGTAATATCATTTATTTCTCACCCTGACTTTGTCTTCTTCTAGCATTACCCAGACTACTATGCCATTATAAAGGAGCCGATTGATCTGAGAGCTATCGCTCAAAGAATACAGGTAGCTAATTCATTTGGTGACCCATTTTTTCCCCTTCATCATTCTTGTCCATAAGTTACTGTATTAGAGGCTGTTTTTTCCCCTAACAAATACTATTTTGTTTTACTTGTGTAGATTGGATACTACAAAAGTGTCAATGCTATGGCCAAGGATATTGACTTGTTGGCCAAAAATGCCAAAACTTACAATGAACCCGGATCTCAGGTTTTTAAGGTAATTTTTTTTTCTTTTTCAGTCTTGTGTGTGTGTGTGTTTAGATAGATAGATATAGATTGATATACATATATTGAATATATGTATATACATATACAGTATATGTATTATATGTACAATGTGTAATAAGTATTAACAAATGTTATCTCTATAGGATGCTAACACCATCAAGAAAGTCTTCATTCAGCGGAAGACTGAACTAGAACATTCTGAGCCCACTAAATCTAGTCTTCGCATCAGGTATTTAACAACCATAAAAGGGTTTTTATCATATGTTTTGATGCATCTCAAACAGAGATTAGCAGATTATGCTCTGACCGGGAAGATATCTGGCTAAAATTGTTCTTATGTGCTGTGTGTCTTGCCTCTGCACTGTGGCTACTAAGAAATCGCAGGTCTGTCCAGGGAGACCGACTGTCAGCCATCACTCTGTCACTTCAGTATGGCTCCGAGAGTGAAGATGACCCTGTGCTCTCTGGTAAGTAAAAGTGCTATAATAGGTGACATGAAACTCTGCATCAGTATGTGTCAGATGGATAATAGAAGGATATATTTGCATCTTCTTTGTAAATGTTTGTAGGCTCAGTGCGCTATGATGAAGGAGAGTCAGAGGCTGAGTGCCTGAGCTCAAGCATGGACATGAGCAGCCCCATCTTCCAGCTGTATGAAGCTGTGAGGGGCTGCAGGAACAACCAGGGCCAGCTTCTGTCTGAACCTTTCCTGCAGCTGCCCTCTCGCAGGGAATATCCTGACTACTACCAGCAGATCAAACAGCCCATTGCTCTGCAACAGATCAGGCAAGGCACAGTAATTCAGTGGACGCAATCAATAAGACATGAATGTCAGTGGATTAATTACCTTTTGACTCTCTCCAGGGAGAAGATGAAGAACGGCGAGTATGAGAGTGTGGAACAGATGGATGCTGATCTCACTCTAATGTTTGAGAATGCAAAGCGCTACAACATGCCCAACTCGGGTATTTATAAACGGGCCATCAGGCTTCAGCAGATTCTGCAGGTAATGACGTCTGCATCATGCTGTATCAGGTCATCATTTTTGGGTCAAGATTTAGTGCTTCATGAAGTGCTCTAATTTGAAACAGACTGGTGGGGTGAGTTACTGAAATAGATAAGTGGGTATGATTGTTGGCTGAAGTGTATAAAACTTTTTTCCAGCTGAAAAAGAGAGAAATTCTGAGGAGAGATGATGAGGACGGTGACAGCATTCTGTCATCTGATGCAGGGAGCACCAAAAGGAAAAGGTCTGAATGAGCCCTTTCTGTCAAATTCATTGCTAAATCCCATAAGCATGCAGCGTGTGTGGTGCACTTGCTAGCAGAAGCCTTTCATATTGCATCTTGCATTCGGTCTCATATTGTTGCCGCCAAAATCAACTCACGTTCTGCTTTGGATCTCTTACAGCCACAAGAAGAACGTAAAAAAGAACCGGATGAAGTCTCTGTACGCTGCAGTGACAGAGGCCAGGGAGGCAGGCACCAACCGGCGGCTTTGCGACCTGTTCATGGTCAAACCCTCCAAGAAGGACTATCCTGATTACTATAACATCATTCTCGAACCGATGGACCTAAAGACCATTGAGCACAACATCCGCTCTGAGCGCTACGCCACAGAGGAGGCTCTGATGGACGACATGAAGCTGATGTTCCGAAATGCCCGGCATTATAATGAGGAGGGATCTCAGGTGGGCACTGCAAACACATAATGGGTTAAATGTGCACCCTTCATTTTTGCATTTATCAGATGTTCAAAAGTCATTGTTGGAGTTATATATATTTTTTCCCCACCTGGTTGACCTAGGTCTATAATGATGCTGACATTCTGGAGAAGATCTTGAAAGACAAGCGCAAGGAGTTAGGACCTGCTCCAGAAGAGGAGGATGTGGGATCTCCTAAACTGAAACTAAGTAGGTTTACCTTTTTGAACTGCCTTTTGATGCAGGCTTCAGTCTTGATGATACAAATATTTGTCTCTATTTTCCCATGTCTCTTTTGGTTTATGAAGCAGTTTGTATTGCTGAATTTGATAAGTGATATATAAAGAAATATTCCGTCTTCTGATCTTGTGTGATTAGCTAGTTATTAATTAGTTTGATTCTGCATTTTGTAACTATTGCTGTTGTATTTGTTTTTCCAATTTGGTCTAATTGGCTAATTGAATTTGATAATTTTCTTGCTTACTGTCAAGGTTCATGTCAGGGGGTATCTTCCTGTTTTGTTTGTTGTAACCTTGTTGGCCAGTGAAGCCCTTTTAGACGGTGATTTGGGGCTCAAAATAAACTTTAACTCAAGTTTTTTTTGTTACATTTTATTTATTTATTTTTTTGTCTAGGAAAGAGTGGTGTCTCTCCAAAGAAGTCCAAATACCTCACTCCCCTCCAGCAGCGGTTAAATGAGCTCTATGATGCTGTGAGGAACTTCACTGACCGCCGAGGTCGCCGTCTCAGCACAATCTTCCTCCGTCTGCCATCTCGGGCCGAGTTGCCCGACTACTATGCCACCATCAAGCGGCCCGTTGACATGGAGCGCTTGCGAAGCCACATGGCAGCTGGCCGTTACCAGGATGTGGAAGCTCTGGTGGAGGACTTTGCCCTCATGTTCAACAATGCTTGCACCTACAACGAGCCAGAGTCTCTGATCTACCGGGACGCTCTGGTGTTGCACCGGGTGCTCCTGGACACACGCAAGCAACAAGAGGGAGGCGAGGACTCCGGGCCTCCTGCTGTAGGACCTCTGGTCCGAGAGCTGATCAGGAACCTGTTTGTGTCCGTGCTGGGCCACCAGGATGAAGAGGGGCGTTGTTACAGTGACTCGCTGGCTGAGATTCCTGCGGTGGACCCAGCATGCCCTGAGAAGCCACCGCTCAACTTTGATGTCATCAGGGTAAACATAGACCGTGGCCGCTACAGGAGACTGGATGTCTTCCAGGAGCACATGTTTGAAGTGCTGGAGAAGGCAAGGCGGCTGCACAGGTACATAAACGTATTTTATTTGTCTACATTTTTTCATAGTATGGTCAGTCATATGTTATCCCAATGCTATATCAGTAAAACTAAAGCATCCATGAGAAATAGATAGCAATGTCCTTTTGACTCTTGTTTGTTTCATCCTTCATAAAAATCACAAAGTTTTTTGTTTTTTTTCCTTTTGGCAGCAAAATCCTTGCCTTTATGTGTTTTTTGTATTTAAAGTATGAAGGATCGCCATTTATATTTTAGTGCAGTTTATTACATCTGAAGGGCTATAAGATCCTTTGAAAAGTTTTATTTTAGGCACAAGCTGTCATGTATGATTATAGCTTGTATAATGTATGGGTATATTATCCAAGTTGCAGGCTGATGTCCAAAACCAAAGTGGATGATTTGAACAGCTAAGATGAGCATTTAATGTAGAACTTGGATATTTGTCAAATATGAACTTAATGGTTAGGAATTCAGCCAGAATTTCACTCATGCACAGCACTATTCTGGTTGTACTGCTGAGAAAACATCCTAGTATGAAATACCTCCTGAATCTGCATTTATTTGACAATAAACCAAAATGTGTGAGCCTGCTTAAATGACGTCTGCTACACATTTGCAGGACTGACTCAGAGATCTTTGAGGATGCAGTGGAACTACAGCAATTTTTCATTAAGATCAGGGATGAGCTATGCAAGAATGGAGAAATCCTACTGTCTTCTGCACTCAACTACACTGCAAAACACCTCCACGGCGATGTGGAGCAGGAAAAGAGGGAAAAACTTCCCAAGGAGATTGAGGAAGACAAGCAAAAGAGGGAAGAGGAGAATAAAGGTGTGTGTTTGTGCAGAATATAACATTGATGCTATGTTAAATGTTGTAAAAGTGATTAACAAATTAACATACATTTCCCACCTAAAGAGGGAGAGAAAGCGGAGGACCTGCCTGGAGAGGCTTGGCAGTCAGGGCCACAGCGCACGTACAGTCAGGACTGCAGCTTTGAAAACAGCACGTACCATGTGGGCGACTGTGTCTACGTGCAGCCGGCAGAGCCAAACCTGAAACCACACATCGTCTGCATTGAACGTCTGTGGGAGGATGAAGCAGGTAACAAAGTTATTGCTTTATTGGTTCCAAATCCACCAGTGCAGCTACTGTCTAATGATTTTATCTGTTTATTGATCATACGAGGGATGGGTATTTTCATTGTTTTCTCACAAATTCAATAGTGGCAGCAGTGCTTTGGCATATGGAGATTTTTTTCCTGCAAGTGAATGTTTGATTTAGTGGAAAATCAGTGTTAAATTGATTATATTTGTGAGATTCAGGAGGTCAGCTGATACATTAGCCATATTGGCCTGCAGACATCACTGATTGACTAATTGTATATTACATACCATGCCAGATATATAAAGGTATTGTGGCAAAATACATGAGACTTGGCCTTAAGAGATATATTGACTATCTGGTGAGGTAAGCACTTGAATATGATTACATCGATAGGTCTAATCAGAATATCAATACATTAAAAGTGCTGCAGGGATTTATTAAGGGGCAAGCATCATCCATCAGCTTGCAAGGCTACTTCTTATTTGACTCAGGTTGAGAACATTTTTGTAATTATTGTGAATTATGCAATAATAATAATAAAAAAAAAAATACATATATACAGGGTGTCCACAAAGTCTCTTTACAATTTAAAAAATCTATTACAAAAGCAATTGATGAGATATGTTAATCAGATTTGTTCTATTTACTCAAAGTTTTTAATCACATTGGACATCAACGACCTG
This sequence comes from Myripristis jacobus, assembly GCA_900302555.1. Taxonomy (NCBI): domain Eukaryota; kingdom Metazoa; phylum Chordata; class Actinopteri; order Holocentriformes; family Holocentridae; genus Myripristis; species Myripristis jacobus. The sequence goes on from OMLB01015250.1 coordinate 47,292, forward strand.
AAGCAAAAGATCACTCATGCCAAACTTAAATATCTACTCCTCATTTTGTAATAATCTTCACAGATTTGTCTGTTCATTTGCTTTTGTAATAAATTTGTTGAATTGTAAAGAGACTTTATGGACACCCTGCATTTCAGGTAATTAAAAATTAAACTGTTCAAGCTCATCTCTTACATCCTACTTAAAATGTTTGTGTGTGAAGGTGAGAAGTGGCTGTATGGCTGCTGGTTCTACAGGCCCAGTGAAACCTTCCACTTGGCCACACGCAAGTTCCTGGAAAAGGAGGTCTTCAAAAGTGACTACTACAACAAAGTGCCCATCAGTAAAGTCATGGGCAAATGCGTGGTCATGTTTGTGAAGGTAAGAACATCCATGAAAACTGAACCATGTGAAATATAATGTACTGTTAATGCAGAAGAGACAGTAATTTGTTAACACAATGATCTGCTGACTGCTCCTGTAGGATTATTTCAAGCTTCAGCCTGAGGGGTACAGAGCAGAGGATGTGTATGTCTGTGAATCTCGCTATGCTGCCAGGAACAAGGCCTTCAAGAAGATCAAGATATGGGCCATGCCTGTGAGCTCTGTGAGATTTGTCTCTCGAGAGGTGCCACTGCCTGTTGTCCGTGTTGCTTCCATGTTTGCGAAGCCTGACCAGGAGAAACAAGTGACAATGTCAGACACAGACAGCAACAGTTTTATGGACAAGGTGAGGCGACACTGTGTTTAGAGTTTAACTTTTCAGTAGAAAATGGCTGTAAGTGGTGAAGGTATTGGACTGGCTGTTTCTTTTTTTGTGTGTTTATTCAGCTTGAATTGTGTATTTCTGATCCAAAAACAAAATGACTCTTATCTGTGGATTACATACTGATTAAATTAGTTATTTTCTACATGAAAGTACCAGTTTTGAATATTTGCATGTTTTTTTCAGCTAAAATAGGCCACATCCAAGACAGTAACATAAAATTTAATATACAGTATGTTTTATGTCATGACCAAGGCCTAGATTATTGTGTTTTGTCCCTGACTTTAGCCTTATGATTTCTCTGATCTTGTTATCATCCTCTGTGAGCCTGTTTAATGTCTCTTTTGGAAAAAACTGGGTCACTGTAGCAAATAATAGGACACAACAAAGGGAAAAGTAAGGATAGAGCTAATGGGGTGGTATCAAATTCAGCTACTTTAGGCCTAATCCCACTGGAATTGCACAATTGGGTTATTAGACTCAGTTCAGTGGAAAGTTTGAGGCTGGAATCCAGGTAGAAAAAGGAAAAGAAAATGCAAGGCAGCATGCAGAGTGCAGTGTCCTGGAACGAAGCCTCTGTCAGTAGGCCTTCAGTGCAGGGTGTTAATAAGCACCCGGGTGGAAGTAGATGAGTTAAAATCAGGATTTCAACTCTGTTCATTCTGATCATATAAAAAGGCCTTTCTGTTCCTTTTGATCACGTATAAAAAACACTTTCTGTGTGTGTGTTTGCATATGTGCATGCACTCAGGAGAGGGAGGATGTCCCTGTGGAGATGAGTGGAGCTGAGCCCGGCTGTCAGTACTATGACCAGTTACGCTACAACAACATGTGGCTGAAGGTGGGAGACTGCGTTTACATCCAGTCACACGGTCTGTCAAAACCTCGGGTTGCCAGGTGAGTTAATGTTTTCTCATGTTCCAAAGCTGTAGACCAAGAGGGCCTGTTAAATTAAATGGCGTTGCTGGTCTAATATACTGAAGCAATGGAAGAATTTTTGCTATCAGTAATATGGCTGCTCTGATTGGACTGCAGGATAGAGAAGCTGTGGGTACAGGATAGAGCAACTTTCTTCTTTGGACCCATCTTCATCCACCCTGAGGAAACCGAACATGAGCCCACAAAAATGTTCTACAAACGAGAAGTGTTCTTGAGCAATCTGGAGGAGACTTTGCCGATGACCTGCGTCATAGGTACTTCCTTCATACTGCCCACAGTATGCTGTTGTGTTCCCACCGCTCACTAGCTTATTTAGCCAAACGGGCAATGGAAAACATCAAAAATAAATTTCCCTTACTTCCTCTATATAATGGACTTAAATGCTTACCTTGCAAACTCTGGTTTTCACAAGGTCCAATTTTTATGTATCTAAAGCTATATTCCTCATTTTGTGTGAATTCCGACAAGGCTGTTCATTCATTGTGTCCCTCTCTCTAGGCAAATGTATGGTGTCCCCCTTTAAGGACTACCTGTCCTGCAGACCTACTGAGGTCCCAGAGGAAGATGTCCTGTTGTGTGAGAGCCGCTACATTGAGAGTGAGAAACAGATTAAGAAGTTCAAGGGCCTGAAACGCTTTTCCCTTTCCTCCAAGGTGGTGGAGGATGAGATCTACTATTTCAGGTATGTCACAAGTAAGTGTTTGCCTAGTCTGAATTTCTAGGCTTGCATCTAATTATCTCTTTATTTCTCTGTATCTATTTTCTCTCTTATTGGTACATACTTAGGAAATTGATAGTGCCGCAGAAGGAAGCATCCCCCTTGCTCGATAAGAAGATAGAGGAGCTGGAGGTCAAATTGGCAGATATGGAGGACGCAGATGAGGATATGGAAGACTTGGAGGAGGAGGAGGAAGCTCCGGAGACCCCTTCTATGCCACAAATGCAAACCCCTATGGCAAGCGATTTGGACATCATGCCATACACCCCTTCCCAGGTCTTACACTTACCCATGCACCCACAAACTTCAAAAGACCTTTACCTTCTGTAGCCTGTCCCCATACCCCAAATGTATATCCATGAAAGGCTTCGAACCTTGACTTGAGTTTTCTCATGTTTACCTTACACACTCACACCTTGATGTGTAAGATATACCATGAATACATAGCAATCATAACTTGAGAAAATCGATGATTGACTGAGTTGTTTTGTGTATTTTTTTTTCATACAGTCCACTCCTAAGATGAAGGGTTTGTCCAAGAAGGAAGGGGCCAAGAGGAAGATCAACATGAGCGGCTACATCCTGTTCAGCAGTGAAATGCGAGCGGTCATCAAGGCTCGACACCCGGACTACTCCTTTGGGGAGCTGAGCCGACTGGTGGGCACCGAGTGGAGGAACCTAGAAGCCCCCAGGAAAGCGGAGTATGAAGGTGAGAAGGAGCTTTTACATGGGTGTGGAGGTGCGTCGATGTGAACTGAAGTCAAGACATTGTTTGTGTGTGTGTATGTTTCAGAACGAGCGGCCAAAATAGTGGAGCAACAGGAGCGTGAGAGGGCAGTTCAGCAACAGGCTTCCCCTAGAGCAGGTACCCCAGCAGGGGCACTGATGGGGGTGGTGCCTTCGCCTAGCACTATGGGAATGATAAACCAGAACATGCCACCTGTGTCAGGTAACCCCTCTCAGAGACAGCACGAGTGTTTGACACATTGCAGCTGGGAAATGAGGCTGGACTGTTGAAAACCGTAATCCCCAATTTTCAGACCATTTAAAACCTCAAAAATTCATTCTTACTGCAATGTTTTGTTTCTTTTCCTGCTTGTTCATGTTGATTTTATTTAAATATTTTTAAGGATCACTTGCTTCATATCATATATAAGTTGCATGACTGCATGACTGATTTTTAACCATGACTGTTAACCTTGTTTCTTTTTGTTTCATTTAACTTTCATGCTTATTTTGCCTACTAACGTTCCACACCACATTTGTGTCATTGTGTGCAGCATTAGTGCATGTAATCTTAGAGTCAGTTGCATGTCACTTATGCATGGATTTGTTGTTGTCCTCTCCTCACCCCCCCTTCTCCAAGGCATGATGGGAGCTTATGGCCCACCTTACATGCCCATGCAGGGCCCCCATGATGGCTTGTTGAGTGTGGCGACAATGCCACCTCATCCTATAGGGGGGGCACAGCTGCCTCCTCACCATCTTCAGCAAGGTTTGCCTGGATACCCTGGCATGCCTCATCAGGGTAAGGGCCACTGTCCCAGCCACACCTGCTCATTTACATCCAGTCGTGTCTCTCCTGCTGGAGGGGTTTACCTGGTCCACAGGCTGTGGTGCTCCTGTCTGGTCAGGCAACAACGCCTGATCTACTCACCAAAGAGTCAGAAGTCTCTGGCATCCACCAATCTTCCTCCAAGTTTACTCACATCTTAAATATCTCACATCTGAAAATATACATCTGATATCTCTTTCACAGTCAGACCTGTAGTGCATGTGAAAATACTGATATTAAACAACTAACTTCATAAATAAATGTAAAAACCACAATTAACATTTGTTATACTAAAATGTTAGTAATAGAGCAAACCAATTGAAGTTAACCACATTTACCAAACATACTGTCATTAATAAATGATCATTGAACAGGTATGATGACCTCTGGTATGAATGGCATGGCAGGAAGTCCTACACCTGCAAACCACTACATGCAACAGGTAAGCTCATATATCTCTCTCTATCTCTCTATCTCTCTCTCTCACCCAACACTCAACAGTTGGTTTGAGAATAGAAAAGTCAGTAATATGACTACAGTGTTTGTACGAAGGGAACCATTCTTCATTTATGACATTCAAAAAGATGTTTGTTATTTCGTTATGTAATATGATATTCTGTTGCTGACATTGTTTTCTTATATCTTAGCCTGGAATGTTCAGTCCAGGACAGCATGCCCCGCCTCCGTACCCAGGACAGGGCCAGTTAGGCCAGCCCTCACATCTTCAGCCCACCACTCCCATGTTCGTGGCTCCACCACCCAAGACCCAGAGGGTGCTCCACTCAGAAGCCTACCTGAAGTACATTGAGGGCTTGAATTCAGAGTCAGCCACTGTCAGCAAGTGGGACCAAACACTCAAAGGTGGTGTGTCTCTCGGATTTATTTCAATCTCCTGCCACCACAGTCCATGGTGTGCAGGACATAATGTTGTCATGGTGTCTATGTGTCGACTCACATTCTTGTGAACACAACAAACTTAACAACACTAACATTATAGAAACTTCATACTTACACTACACTTATCCCTATACATCAGATTATCTGATCTGACATTGGTGCACCTCCTGGCATATATCTGCATGTTAATGAGGAAACTGATTTTCTTTCAAGTACAAGAATTCCTAAATGCTGTATGCTACAGAGTTCATATTAGTACCACCCAACTTATGTGAAGACAGATATCACCTGTTTGCTATTTAATGCATTAATTGCTCAATTAATGACCTCCTTAGCTTACCTAGTTAGATTTAGTAACTCCAGAACAATACATGATTGAAACTTGTTATTCACACCACAGGTTATCCTTATCGAGTATATGAAGCGTCTTGCAGTGTGTGGGAGAAGAAACATGTTTTATTGAGACTGCTAGAGAAAGTATTCTTAATACTCTTATTAGCGTACTGGTTATGTTTCATGGTGATTATGATGTGAGGTTAGACAGATTAAGTCTAACATCATATTTTTTCTCTGCACAAGCAAATTACCCTTTTGCATTCACTTGAGAAAAAGTTTTTTTTCATAGTTAATAAGAGTTATCTCAGAATTTTTAATGGGGAAAAATCGTCTATTTTTTTCTGAAATAAGGAGGTAATGTATCAGAATTTTGTGAAAACTTAATTTGGAAAGAATTGCTCCCGTTTTTCATTCATTCAGAAAAAAACAGGCAATAGTTTCTCATAATTATGAGATAATTACCTCATTCATTCAGGGAAAAGTGGCCTTTTTTTTCTTCTGAGGTAAATGCATTACTTCTCCGGAGCACCTTGACATGTTATTCATGAATGTTTAATTTCTAATCATGTGTCTCCACAACAGCGCAAAGGCGAGATGCCCACCTGACCAAAGAGCAGGAGAGCCGACTGCCCTCCCATTGGCTGCAGAGCAAAGGAGCGCACACGACCATGGCGGATGCTCTGTGGCGCCTGCGGGACCTGATGCTGCGGGACTCCCTCAACATCCGGCAGGCGTACAACCTGTAGATCTCTCCGCCGCGTGTAACTCACCAGCTCACTCACTGTTCTTAATCATGAAATGGACTTTAGGAAGGATTATAGGCCATAGAAGCAATATTTTATAATGACTCAATGATCGATTTTTATATTTATTAGCATTATAAGCTTGATCTAGTTTTTGTGTGTGCTTTTTCATTTTTTTAAAGAACCACAAGAACTCGTTTCGGTACAAAAAAAATAATTGTTTGGAGTCTGTGGATACTGCCAAAATAAATTTTCAGAATACAATAATTGTTGTGCTTTCTTTCTTTTCTTTAATTTTATTTATTTTTTTTATTATTATTATTTTGTTTTTTCTTTTTTTGTGTGTGATAATACTAGTAAGTGTTTTGTGTGTGCTTACCCCGCTGCACTGCTTCTATAAGGATAATGACAAAGGTTTCTAATCAAATTACAAGGAAGGCTGCATCATTTTGGAACTACTTCCTTTTTGTCCTATGTCACTTCCTGAGGAGAGAATCAAGATTGGGCCATTCTCTTTAGTGTTTGCCTTGTCTACCTACTGTTCACCTCCTCAACGCCAGCGTTTTCATACAAAATTCACACAGAAAATTCCCTTGGGGCTGGGTAGAAACACTAGCAAACGCTTCTTCAGCAACTTAATCTATGGAGTAACTAAGACGTGACCTCAAGGAGCAACGAGGTGAGATTTGTTTTGTGTAAGTGCTTGTCGAGTCCCGGGGTTAGCTAGCAAGCTAGCCGGCTATTCTCAGATTTACTGACCCTAAAGAAGCGAGACATGTCGTGTTTACAATGAAATTTCACTTTTCTACCTAACGTGAGTGGTGCAGCCTCTATGTTCTGCATTACCGCTTTTTCCACACCTCAATTATTGCGGTCAACACATGACAATGAATGCTTGTATGTTTGCAGAGTCTGTCAGACAATCTCCAGTCCTGCTCAGTATGTCGTGGCTGCAGGAGAGCTTAGCCACCGGCGGCCTGACTTTGCAAAATCAATGCTTTATTAGCCATGACAATAAATAATTTTCGATCTAAACCGCCTACAATAGACTATCAATGAATAGAGAATAGAAGTAGTAAGTGTCATGAGAGACATTTGCTCATGCCGGGAGTCTTTGTACCCGGTTGAGGAGCAGCGTCTAGGCTGGCTTGCTACATCATTAGCTTGCTCCGACGCTAGCTGATGTTTCACGTGAGTTGGCATTGCTAACTTCATCAGCACTGGTTACAGGTTCAGGTAAAGTCGACCTAGTTGGTTTAGTCCATGATCACAGCTACAACACCAAAACGGGCTTCTTGACACGGCACCCCAACCTGTCTTCCTGAATGGCGTGAAAACCTCATCAAAACGCGTGTCAGGTGTTGTGATGAGGAAGGGACCGTTATCATCCTCAGTAAACTGCACCGTCCGTCACAATTACATCTGAGAGGCTTGACTCCATGTTTTTGCTTTAATAGTGCCAAATAATGCGTTCTTTGTACATAGGCAACGTAATAACACCCATTAATGTTGCAGTTAAACTGATGACCTAATAATAATTTATTCCCATACAGATATAAATGAAATAAACTACTGAGTTATGTTACTAGAGAAGTGTTACTTCTGCCTGCACATTATGCAAGTGGAAATTAAAGCAGTTAATACAACTGAATATTGCTGGTAGAAAACATGTAAATAGGCCCATCTGACATTTGAAGTTTCAGTGAGTAGGATTTTTTTTAAGTCCCGTGTGCAGTGATTCCCATCTCCAAAGCCAAGCCAGTGTAAATGTTGCTTGAATTACAAGACATGATGTTATCATGTGCATTTTCTCACAAAAGGTCAGGGTTGATGCTGTTGTGACCAATTACAATAGTATGTGAACACTATTTACAGAGAGAAGAGAGCAGAGAGGCACATGTTGCATGTAATGTACTGTTCTCTTTGTTTACAGTAGAACAAGTAAGCATAGAAAACAGCTCAACATAGACCTGTCTTGCTCTGATAATAACCACAACCTCACATCACTGTATGGAAATATTACCCCCAAAACGAAGTCACATTTGGGTAAATTTTCTACCTTCATGCATTGTATTCAAATGTCCTTATTTTTCAGTTTAACAATCAGAATGCTTTTAACATACTCAAGTTATGCTGCCGTAAGTGTTTAAGCAATGTGTTTTTAATGCCATTAATGTTATTTATATTTGCTATGTATTTGTTAATGTTTCAGTGTTTTTGTGTGGTCAAAGTCAAATTTACACCCAGTGGACAATAAAGTTGCTCTGAATTGAAAGTGCAAGGACAAGATCACCACAAGGGCAAGTTCAAGTTGAGGGTATGAATTACTTCCTGTAGAAATGGGTACAAATGAGTTTCCCTTCTCTATATCCACACTTTCTAGGCAGAGCTTTACCGTCAGATCTCCTCAATCAACAGTTCCCTACCATTGGCATTCACCATTACTGCACTGCACAGTTGTTACCTTGACCTCAGCCTACTGTTTACCAAGCCAAACCAGCAAGGATGTCCCAGCTCCAGTTTCAGTGTCCAGGTAGCCCCATGCCCGCCGCTACAGCCCCACTGCAGCTGGGGCAGCCACAGCCTGGCTACAGCATCCCCTGTGCCTCAGGCACTCTCCCCTCAGAAAGCGCGAGCCAGCCCGTCAGGAGCTCCTCTCTCCCCGCGGGCTCAGCCACTCCCTTCAGTCCCCCCACAGGTTTGTTTGAGAAGCTTGTTTTCCCTATTTGCTTTTAGGATTTAGTGAGGAATGTACTTTTTGTGTTTAATCATTAATATTTGTAGTTGTAAATATCTTATGCTTTTGGTTTCATTTTGTTCATCCAGTGCACATTTGGCTAATTGACCTTATGTATTTGTAAATTTACACTTATAGTCTATATTTCAAACCTTTTTTAATGGTACTTAATGTAGTAATGACAATGGTTTTTCACATGACCTCTGGACATTTTGTTTTCTTGTTGTAGGAGGCATACATTCTTTTTTCAATGTCTCACTTCTAAAAAACGTCTAGGATATTGTAATTCTTTTCAGTTGTAGTGTTTTCTGTCAGATTTTGGGGCTTATATCAACCTGCATTATTTGTGTTCATGAACATGTTCATTTATTTAATTCTGAGTATCCTGAGCCAATTTTTTTGTTTGTTCTAGTATCTAACATGGCAAACCCTAAAGAGAAGACACCCATGTGTTTGGTGAATGAGTTAGCCCGTTTCAACAAGATCCAACCTGAGTATAAGCTACTGTGTGAGCAAGGACCAGCTCACTCCAAGGTACCTTTGAGACTGTTTCTCACAAGCAGAGCTTCTACGCCAGCTCACTGATGCTGTTGTTGTTTTGTCTCTTGTTGTCTTGTGTTGATGGTAATGACATAAAATCGGCTGTATCTCCTTTGTTTTCTGCCTCTGTCAGATTTTTTCAGTAAGACTCACGCTGGGAGATCAACATTGGGAGGCAGAGGGGACCAGCATCAAGAAAGCCCAGCATTCCGCTGCTGCATCCGCCCTTGCCGAGACTACGCTGCCCAAACCCACTGTGAGGACACCTCGCAACACAGGCAAGACCCCAGGTGGGCTGTTCCAGCAGGCCACTTCTAAAGGCACCAGTATAATATATCAGAAAAACTGAACTTAGGTGAAATCAATGTGTTTTTAGTGGGATTAATGATGGTAAGAGGAGACAAGGGAAAGTAGAAATAAAGCAAAGAAATCATCAGCATCAAATTGTTTTAGATTTATCTCCAGTGGTCCCTGCTTGCGTGATCATGGAAGTGCACATATCCTCTCACAGTTTCAACAAGACTAGCACCAAACTAATTATTTGAAATGAACGTTGGCAAGAGGAGCACAATGTAAGCAAATGAAATAAACTGGAAACGCATAACACAAAGAACACATGTATAAAACGCAATCAATCATCATGACTTGTTGACCAGTTGCAGGTGATGAAATACTGGGAGTGCTGAATCAGAACCAGAAATACTTTATTGATCCTCAAGGGGAAGGAATTGGGGAATGAAGCTGTGCAAAATATTTCAACTAATTGGGCTGACTGAGCCTGTGAACTCTGGCTCTGTCCTGCCTGGTATTAAAATGCGTCTTTGGTAATCTGAGCACAAGTGGATAGCTGTCAGTCCGTCCATACACACCTGGCATTAACATGTTTCCAAATACGGCTCACCTGCCCACTTGGGTTCACATCTTACTTTCCTGTTCTATATGCAAGTAAACAAGTATCATCATCGAGGGGCATTTAACAGGCAGCAGACACTTAACAAATGGAGACATCCTTGCACACTAATTTAATGCACTGTCAATTACTTAAGATGTATTTCACATCTGTTACAGCTCGACCCGATCGCACTCAGACTCAGATTATTTAATTATTCCAGCGGGTTTGAGAGGGTTCTCTCTTAGGTGGATAAATCCACCTGTAATGTTTCTGTGGTATTCCTATGGTAACTGCAACTCACGGCCATGTATAATATTTCTGTCGTATTCCTGTAGTAACTCTATCACATCTGCGGTTAGAAAGAGTGTGTTCAGTTGCACCAAGGCATGAAATTTAAGAAAGGCTGCCACCTCCAAATTTTATATTGAAGAAAACTTCAGTTTGCATTTTGTCCATCAGCTGACAGTGCAGTTGCCCTGGGTAGAGTCAAGTAATTATTTTTTTCTGCTGGAAAAGTGACAGTCTGGCTGGTGTCGGGTTGTTGGGCTGGATAAGACAGAGTACGTCAGGTTAGTAGGCAGTCCTTCAGTGCCTTCTGGGAGACACGCCTGTTTACACTTCAAATGCAATGTTGGCAAAGTGTCGCAGACCACCTCTGAAAGAGTCCTGAGATCCGATCACTCAGGATGCATTGAGGACACATTGCTGCTGTTTACACTTGTATTTGGAGGCGTCAGCTTGTATTCGGATTTGTCAGGACGGATGTTAATACCAGGTGGGAACAAGGCCTCTAAGGCGATCAAAGCCAGTGCAACACTTTGTTGTGGTTGCAGTCTCTGTTTCGTGTATGGTTAAGGTATGAACCCCTGTTTCGTGCTTGTTGTAGGAAAAATGGTTTGCCGGCATGCATTTTTATCTTGGGTTTTCTTTGTGTGGACCTCATAGCAGATTGCATGACACACACCATGGAGCTAAATGCACTATGCATGAAGCTTGGTAAGAAGCCCATGTATAAACCCATCGACCCATATCCGGGGGTGAGATCACCAAACTTCAACTACAACATCCGGGGTCCTGGGCCTTACCAACGCTCTATGCAACAGTGAGTTCTCATTACTTGAACTTGTGACCTCAAGGCATTTTGTTACTATCAGGCTTGTTATTTTGAGTAATTAGATGATGTCCACTTTGTCCAGGTACTACTACCCATTTCCTCCAGTGGGACCAATGTTGTACCACATGGAGCTGTCCATCGGAGGCCAGCAGTTCCATGGGAAGGGACGCACGCGGCAGTTAGCCAAGCACGATGCTGCTGCCAAGGCCCTGAAAGTGCTGCAGAAGGAGCCGATATTGCAGCAGCTGCCAGTGGTGAGAAGAGAAGTGCATGCTCAGCGTACTGTGGAGCTGTGATACTGTTTGTCTGATTCACATAATCACATAATAAAACATATTGCTTTGTTTTTCCTCTGTGTGTCTTGCTCTTGACAGATGAATGGAGAGCCTGAGGAGGAGAACCTCAACAAATCAGAAATCAGTCAAGTGTTTGAAATTGCGCTCAAACGGAACTTACCTGTTAACTTTGAGGTTTGAATGCATCCATATATTTCTTTTTGAAAATACTCATAAGCATACCACAGTTAATAGTATCTTAAACCAGTTAGTGATTATGGAATGGAGATGCTTCTCTATAGCATGACTTGTCTTTTTTTCCCTGTCTGCTTGCTGACTTCCAGGTTTTGAAGGAGGCAGGTCCCCCACACATGAAGAGTTTTGTAGTGCGAGTGACAGTAGGGGAGTTCACTGGAGAGGGTGAGGGGAAGAGTAAAAAGATTGCCAAGAAGCTGGCTGCAGCAGCGGTGCTGGAGGAGTTGAAGAGGCTACCCCATATACCTACTGTGGAAAAGATGTTGCCACGCATCAAAAAGAAAACCAAATCCATCATCAAGGTAATAAAACCTCTGTGCTGAAATACATGAATATGAAAATATAGACATTGTGATATGACGCTGTGAAGACACAGATTTCCTGTGTGTAATGATAACTCTTTGATCACACCAGCTACAGACCAGCCCAGAATATGGTCAAGGTATGAACCCGATCAGCCGCCTGGCTCAGATCCAGCAGGCCAAGAAGGAGAAAGAGCCAGAGTACAGTATGGTGACAGAGAGGGGTCTACCGCGCCGTAGGGAGTTTGTCATGCAGGTACGTCAACAGCAACAGATCATGCATGCCACTAGCTTGCCTCTGGCAACATTTCTAACTTTGTACTTATCAATTGGTCACCCACTCCTCCCTTTGGGATAGGTGACAGTGTGTGGCCAGTGTGCAGAGGGCATGGGACCTAGCAAGAAGGTGGCCAAGAGGAATGCAGCAGAGAAAATGTTGGAGCTCTTGGGATATAAAGTGCCTCAGCCTCAGCCCCCAAAACCGGCACTGAAAACCGATGAGAAGGTACTGTTGGACCTCAAGAGTCTTGTGAACATAGCAAACAAGTTAATGTTGGGTATCTATAATTGAATCTTTGCATATGTGTGTATTGTTTTTGTAATATTTAGGCCCCAGTGAAAAAACCTGGAGATGGGCGCAAAGTGACCTTTTTTGAACCTGGTACTGTAGAGGAGGTGGCACTGGGTGAGTGTCCTCTATTGGACTCAAATATCTCATCGTATTCATTCTAGCTAACTTGCAAATTTATTTCTAATAATGAAGCTAATACAGTAGTGTGCTCATCTGCAAAGTACGTGTTATTTTCTTTGTCAGGCCCTAAGGAGGAGGACTTCCGTCTGCCTTACCTCAGCCACCAGCAACTCCCTGCAGGTATCCTGCCCATGGTGCCTGAGGTGGCCCAAGCAGTCGGGGCCTGCCAGGGACCCCAGACCACAGACTACAGTCGGACTATTCCCAACCCAGGCAAGGCCACAATCACTGCCATGATTGCCAATGAGTTGCTTTACGCAGGGACTTCCCTGACTGCTGAGACCATCCTAAAGAATAAAAATAGCCTGGGTCAACTACCACACGGACCCCTCACCAGGCCCTCTGAGCAGCTCAGCTATCTGGCCTCTGTGCAGGGCCTGCAGGTACATACATACATGCATATGTAAACTCAAACAGTCCACTCTTTATATGAATTTAATTTACACTGAAACATGGTGAATGAAAATTAATAGGAGTGTTATTTACTTGCAGGTGGAGTACAAAGATTTCCCCAAAAACAATAAGAATGAGTTTGTTTCACTGATTAACTGCTCCTCCCAGCCGCCTCTCATTAGTCATGGGATCGGGAAGGATGTAGACTCCTGTCATGATATGGTGAGTCTCAAGGCCAGTAACACTGCAAGTGGAAGATTGGTTATCATCAGCTGTGTTATCTTCAGTCCTCTCCATGATCGTTAAAGGACCATACCAGTGATTTTGCACATTTCTGCTAACTAAAATGAATGAATGAATCAGAAGCAAAACATTATATGGTGGCTGTTTCAACCACAAATTCATATTTAAATATCTTTAGTGTCTGCACACAATTTGCCAAATGGTGCGTTGCAGTGTAAAATGTGCGCAAATTGTAGTAAATGGGCCAAATATTCAACTGGTATGGTCCTTTTTATGATAAGTACCTCTGTTGTATGTCACCAGAATGTGTGCACAAAAAAGTCATGTAAGGGAACTACTCTGTAAACCTCAGTTGCCCTAATGGCTTAGTTGTGTCATTTTGTAAATAGCCCATGAGGTGGATTTTTGAATATCACTGGTGTAACCTGTCCTCTTCTTCAACACCCTAGGCTGCGCTGAATATACTGAAGTTACTCTCAGAGTTGGACCAGCAGCCCAGTGAAAGGACGGGAAATGGACCAATCTCTGGGTAAGCTGTGACGAGCACTCTCTCCTTACCTGAATATGACAGAAATGTTGCACTCCTGATAAACTGCAGACTGTGACACTTAATTGGGGCTCATTTTCCATAGGTGTGGCAAGCAGGATATAGAAGGTGACTCAATCCTCAAACCGGCTAACTCAAGCACCTTGCCACAGACTCTGGATGGCACTGTTTAGATGCACAGGTTTGGTTGTCTGAAAAAGCACTAGAGAAAACTCAGACGCTGTGTTCATAGGCTGTTTTAGAAGGCTACAGGAAGCTGTCGGCACTGTAGACTCTAAACCATCACTGTTCATTGTTAAAATGTTAACAGTTAAACAAGATTGATAGAAAAAAAAATGTTTTCTTTTCCTTGATGTTGTTTAATTGTATACATTATTTATTCTTTCGTTGCTTTGTAGTAAAAATAGCTGCATCCTAGTCAGACAGGGGTTTGCTTTACTGAAATAGAATGAAAAGAACTGTGAAATGTTTTGTTTTGCCTAGAACTTTGCTAGACTTGCTTTTTTGTTTTTAAGTGTTTTATGTTTTAATCCCTGTTGAGGTGGGTTATTAAAGTAGATGTTGTGAAGGTTTCAACCCCATCAAAGTCTAGGGTGCAGCTTGTGAACCACTGTTGATTTTCCTAGAGTGCTTTATATCAACAACCACAAGTGAAGTGTTATCTACATTACCATGTAGGGCTGGGAAAAATTTGTGACTAAATGTAGCTGTATCTAATGTGATATTGTCCCCACTGTGTGTGGCGGGGCAGTGTTAAGTCTGTTGTTGCATATGGTCTTGTTCACCTGTTGCATCAGTTTCCTTGACGCCCCCTCTGCCCCCTCTCCCATCCTTATGTCAAACCCCTGCCCCAACCCCGCACACATGGAAAAATAAACATGTGCTGTAATGCACAAAGCATAAATACATCTGTTGTGTTTTAATCAGTTTATGAACTTACTATGCAGCTGAAAAACAAATGGGGTAGTTGTCCACACAAGACATTCCTCAGCTGCCATTATATTTTTACCAAAAAAAAAAAAAAAGGCCTGTGACAATCATATAACTAAGTTCTGTATCCATTGTTTTTGTCATGATTGATC
>OMLB01015250.1:62375-92429 GCA_900302555.1 Myripristis jacobus
GAAAGCAGTTTGTGTCCTGGGCTGTTTTTTCTGATATTCTGAACTTGTTCCAACTCAAAAAAAAAAAAAAATGCCAGGGGCAAAACGTTTTGGGCATCTTTTTTTAGAGCAGCTCCTTCCCAGTTGCTTCCCATGGGATTCCATTTAAAAACTAGAAATCACTCAGAAGAGCACATGCTTTACCTCCACCAACACAGTTGTCAAAATAGGCCAGTTTCACATGTTACATATTTACCAAAGGTTAGTCATGCCCACCACCAAACCCCCCTTTGGCCAATCGGTGTGCTTCCTTGCCCCATGACCAACCTTTCTACCAGGTTTCATGCAAACCTGTTAACTTGTAGAGATATTTTGCTAACAATCAAAAAAACGGACAAACAGCATGGGGTGAAAACTGCCTCCATTCAGCTCTGTTGGTGGAGGTGAAATAAGGCCATGGCAGCTGAGAAAAACACAGTGTGAACATGGCCTAATTAACAAAGCCTGCCAACAGGACTTGCATGATGTTGTAGAGTGAGACCATCATGGCGGAGTGTTTCAGATTCATAAATGTGAACTACCAGGTCAGTTTTAGGTCCAGGTCCAGATGTGTCTAATTGTGCCATGGAGGGTCAATTTGCAGCAAACCAAACACCACAGCAGCTGATTTCACGGAGTAGTCAAGCAGAATGAACTATTTTTGACATTTCTGCTTCATTTGACAGTCTCAGCAGAGAGACAGGAAAGGCAGGGGAGAAAGAGAGAGAGGGGGGGGGGATGACATACAGCAAAGGGCCTGAGGTCGGATTTGAACCCAGGACACTGCGATCAGGACTCAGCCTTGGTACGTGGTGCATGCTCTTATCTGGTGAGCCAGCAGGGCGCCCCCCAAGCAGAATGAACTTAAAAAGGTGACCTCACTGCACACTCTTTTAGCCAGTCAGTCAGTCCCATTTAGGTAGTGTGTTTTTTGTTGTAGTGGCGAGCAAAGTTCAAACATCAATTGCCAGAAGCAATTGTGGAGCAGCCTTAAATAAAAAATGACTATATCAGGGGTGCATTTAGGACAGATGCTCCCTCATGTGCCATGAGGGGTTGACAGTGTCCAGGTTTCCATCTCAGTCAAAGACCACACAAGTCGAGTTCACTGGTAAGTTGCTCTTCTGTGGTTCACAGTATGCTCATCAGTGAAATCTCCCAGTGAGGCTTTAGTTCGAGTAAAAACCTGCAGCTCAGCCCACCATGTTACGACACCAAGGTTACTTATAACTGCTGCTCTATTTTGTCTGCAAGAATTTAGTGCTTAAGTGACGGTTTGATATTGGGTGCAGGGACTTGGCCATAACTTAGAACAGTGATTTTCAATCCTGATCCTCAGGACACAAAATGTTTCATGGTTTTGTTGTCTAACGGTTTGTTAATTATGTTAACCTTTCATTCCAGTTATAAAACATCGGAGCCTTGGAGCTCTGGTTTAGAATTGAGTGACACCCCCTGGTGTCAGCCTAAAATGCAATTATTACTTTTAATTATTTAATTATTTATTTATTTGATAATCCCCACAAGTCTTGAACAAACAGCGGTATCTTAAAATCCGTTCTGCTGCGGAGATTTCGGTTTTCTCTAGCATTTAGACATTTATATGCCTAGCTGATTGAGTTTGCACGCAGGCACCAATTCAGGGCAGCTAAGATTAAAAGATAGTAAATCTAACTTCAAAATTAAATCCCTTTAAAGTATGGAAGTGAAAATAAAGACAGCATGTATGGTGCAACACAAGTTTATTCAGTATTTTGTTGTGATTTTTATTCTCTCCAGCTAAATACTGTTTTGTTCTAAGGGTGACAACATTTACACTTTTATTTTGAAGGCAAAGTCACCTTATTCTAGTAATCTGCAGCTGCCAAGATGGAGCTCACACAGCTTTGATAATTAGCATGGCTGTTGCGCCTAAATAAGTTGTTGACTTTCACGGTTGTCACCTGGGCTATCACTGAGAATAATGTGGCTCCGTCACAGTTGTCAGACCCGGTAATTTTATGAATAAATTGAAATCACTGAGCTGCGGGTTTTGCACGGCATGATTGCGGCCTTATATTATAAGTATGAGCTTTGGTTTGTCGTGGACACATAACAGAAAAACAAGCACTTTGATAACATTTCATGTTTTTTATTTTATGTAAATATATTACAGAAACAGGATAGAACAAACAGATTATGGCACATTATTAACTAGACGTCTATGTTAAAGCCACTGTTCCCCAATTTGGCCAGGATTCAATCACTGGATTAAGTCATTAGTCATTAATCAAGATATGTTCTATTTTTATGATGAGTACAGTTCGAAGGGACTTGATTTAGACATTGCCTGTTCAGGACTGAAATACTTTTTGTGTGCTGATGGCTACTTGGCTGAGCAGTCATCTACCACATCCTGCTGAGCTTCCAATCTCCAAATGTTAAGTCCCTTCATTCTGACCTCTGTGTTTCTTTGACTTCTGACCTTCATCACTTGACTGAATCCTGGCCTGAGCTGTCGAGCCTTCTGCTGTCCCCCCACAAGCAGAGGGCAGCCTCTGGTCACTGTAATCTTTTCCCATGTTCTGATACAGCAGACACCCTTTTGAATGACATCCAGCTTTAGTGTGAAGGTTTTGATTCCCAAGTGGGTCAACACACTGAATTAGCTGCACTTATGTATGACTATGCAGTCACAGAGGGGCCATTGGACACTCGATTCTTCATGGTATCAATGAAGGGATACATGCACTTGTCAGATCCCATGAACCTGTAAGTCACCACGTTGGACTCCCATGGCAACAGTCTGCAGAAAGAGATCAGGTATAACAGAGCATCAACTCTCTGAACAATTCTCAACTAAACAGAGATCACTGGTCTTGAGCCAGATATGGTGAGGATTGCATTGCCACACAAATACATATACTAAGGAAAAAAATTAACTGCTTTGCAAACATGTATTCTTAAAATATATATAAAGGACTGTGTGGTACTCACGCTCTGCTTATGACAGGCAGGTAGGTGAGCCGTGGGATGCACACTAAAGGTTGGTCTATCAGGATGGCATTCATGGCCTGCTCTACACAGTACTGGGGTTCCAGTGGTGGCAAGAGCAGCTCCACCTCCTCCCTATCAGCAGCACCACAAGACAAAGAGGCTGTCAGTTAAAAGTGTTTTTATCTACTGGATCCAGGCATTCAGAGCCAAACTCAGTTTCCCACGTGCAACAGCCCTATAATGTCTGACATGTTGAATATCATTAATAAAAACTTTAGAATGAAAAGAAAAGAAAAGAAAAACTCAAGGCACAAGTTGAGCAAGTCTGCACCAAACAGAGAGCTTGTGAGTGATGTAAAAGCTGATGTGATGTGCCAAGCTGAAATCTCATCCATTTGAACAGCCATGCAGTAGTGGTGGTTCATTCCTGTGCTGTTTTTTGTTGGAGACTTGGTGATACATACTAATTGATTTTCTGTTCAGATGATGCCAGATTGTCAATCATTAAGCTAATCCTAGGTCATCTTACTATCACTGTTGAATGATCTGATGTGAGGATCAGTGAGGAAGTTAGACTGAAAACGATGAGAGGACATTTTGCATTTATCTTCATATATCTGTGGTTTGGTTTCAGTCAGTCCATACATAACACATTTGTCAGCAGAAAAAAGATAGGTTTGAGTTAATTAAACAAGAAAAAAAATATTGTTTTGAAATGTTTTACTTGGTAATCCTCTGAATGTGATGTTCCCTGCCCCCATGTGAGGTTTGCTGACTCACCGGATCTTGCAGCCTTCAAACATGCCTGTGTCCACAATATAGGGGCACACTAGAGTAGTCTTGACTCCATCCACCTCCTCAGCAAGCAGCTCATGGGCCATAGACTCGTGGAAGCCCACTGCAGCAAACTTACTGGCGCAGTAATCCTGGTTGTGGATACAAAAACGTCATCAGAGCATGCTTGTCTTTTGATATTAAATAAAATATCAGTTGTGATTACACGGACAATTCAGCTTGCTATTTGTGTCATAAGTTCAAATTTAGGACTTCAGCACTTTGGATAATTTGCAGGATTTTATGAGACAAGCGTAAGAAAGACCATGACAATAAAGCTGTCTTAATGTTCCAGTGATATTTATAACACTGTGAGCTCCCTGGTGTCTCCCTCCCTGGTTCACCTCCACACAGGCTGTGCTGAAGAGACCCAGGACGCTGGCGATGGTCACTATGTGTCCATGATTCTGCGCTTTCATCTGGGGGAGGAAGGCCTTCACAGTCTGCCACACACACATTATGATATGATTAACTCACATTATGATATTATAGTAAGTTACGAGGCAGTAAATTGAATGGCGTTCACATGACTCATGCCTCTTAAGTGTTGCTCAATATGAAGGAAGCTTATGTTAAACAGGCATAGTTTTCTATTAAGAGGATTGGCGAGGGAATCCCATCCCTCAGTGGGAGGGTGTTGCTCTGTTAAGGGGATAAAGACGTTAAAAGCCATACATTTTACACGTGTCATGTGTCACACTGTACACAATAACCTGCTCTGTATGGTAGGTGATACAGAAAGGCGTGATGGTTCTTATACATTTTGCAATGCAGAGGCTTAATTTTGACATTCTCAGTTTCAACCAATGCTGTGTTGCTGATGATTTAATAGTTTCACACTTAGGCCAACTTAATAAAAACTGACCAGCATTTATGGCACACAGGATCAAATGTATCAGTTCATTTATAATGGTATGATGATCTGATGATGACAGATGTTTCACTTATTTCTTTGTTCCTTTATATCTGTTGTTTGACAGTGTATACACTGTACTCTGGTCCTGGCTTGTTTGAATGCATGGTGTCTTGTAAGACCATGCAAGCTGGGCATACAGTTGTGTGCATGACACAATTATAAAATCTCATTAATTCATTCATTCATTCATGTAATTGAAAAATATATTTGGTGATCCAGACAAATTTGAATATTATAATGTCTTGCACCAAATTCCTCTATCGATTTTGTCAGGCTATAATATTGCAGGGGTGACTATTGGTGTCTTTATATGACATTTACACACAAAATGTTTGATATCTATTATTAGTAATGTGGATATTATGGACAAAGAGGTAGAGACAAAATAGAACAGCTACAACAGTCTAATAAGTTCAATAAATCGCATCCTTTTATTACAATGCAGCCTTTAAAAGTAGAAAAAGACAACACTCTTGCCATTTCAATATAATATGATATCTAAAGTCCCTTTTGATATCTAGTCTCGTGTCACAATTTTTATATTTTGGCTGGTGTTACTTAGCTGTTTAGTTACTGGCTGTACTAATCTGATTGCATGGAGATGCTCTGTTTGACCATTTCCCTTATGATGATAGGATAAAAATGATTCTAGATCAGCATCCACATCCGCAAGATGATAACCAGCAAGATGTTTAACAAAGTGGCTTCAGTCTAAGTAAGACTGTCTGAGTAAACCTCCAGCAAACACACTGTTCATCAACTAACACTAACCCCTATATTGACCCGTGAGTTCTCACCCAGAAGAGGGCGTGGCAGTTGACCTTCATGGTCTTCTCCATCAGTGCATCAGGACAGTCTAACATGCGCGCTCCGGCCACCACACCAGCATTGTTCACCAGTATGGTAACGTCCCGGCCCAGGTCCCTTCGTACCAGGTCCGCGTTGCGGTACACGTCCTCTGGGTTGGTCACGTCCACCGTGTAGGTGTGTGCTTTCCCCCCCATCTCATGCACCAGCTTGGCTGTCTGCTCATTGGAACTGCTGTTGATGTCCCATAGCACCACCTCGGCCCCATGCTTGGTGAATTCCTGTGCAAAGAGACGCCCCAGGCCACCTCCTGCTCCAGTGATCAGCACCAGCTCCCCCTCTATAGGCTTGGTGCGTGGACGGAGGACGATCCGCAGAGAATTGCGCAGGATGAAGTAAATCACATCCAGCAGCATCATCTGGAGGTCCATTAGAAAAATCATTTTGTTCTAATATTACAGTCTTGATGGCAAGAAATGTTTGAATAACCAGGATTCACAAATGTTGCCCTGTGGAGGTTGTGTGGAGAGTGCAGACAGCCAAGCTGGTGTTTCCCTCCTTCTGTGACTCCAGCCTCCATCCTTGGTTTATTTAAACTCTAGGCTCCAGGATTATAGGAAATACCTTGAGCTCCTAATAAAAACACTTTTGTTGTGAGCTGTGAATGTATGCATTTCATCATTGCTTTGCATTTTCACATGTGCCAGTTAGACAGCTTTACAGTGAGTATGAGAACAAAGATCCTTGAGGAATAAGAGGCCTTGTAGAACACAATTTAAACTTTGCCTACTCACACATATACATGTGAAGGTCTCACACCGGCCTATTACATACATGAAACACCTGCACATACTACAAGATTCTCAAATACACACACATTTCTCAGATGAAAAACTGGCTGACTGACAGTCTGGCTTGACACTGGTGCTCTGGTCTGGACAATTTTCACTGTTGGTTGACATTATTTCAATAATGTACAGAAGAATGAATAACTTTCTCTGGCACAGCATGTGGAAAAATAGCTAAGTATTGGCATGACTGGCTTATGGTAGTGTAGGTGATGAGACTCTGGTTGTAAGTGGTTGCAAGTGATCTGATTGGATCAGACAGGGTCACCGACCAGTGTCAGACGGGGATAAGGAAGCGGTAGAGTGCATTTGAGTATCTATTCAACACACCACTCTGTTTTTACTCATTGATTTTGCCCCAGTTGTACCCCTGCCCTGCAGCAGTGAGTAGCCTAACATATTAAATGAAAACATAAGAAGATTATCTATATGTGAACAGTAAATCTCTGCATAGTTGTTTATGTCTCAATAAGGCTATTTGCATGTATCACGTTCTTGTTTTCTACGTGAACACTGCCAGCCTTGTTTGCTATCAACTTCCTAATGATTTTTCTTGAATATACGCCAGCAGGCAAGGAAATCTGAAACACATATTGGCACGTGAATCATATTCAAATGTACACACATTCAGTAGAAAAGGGAGATACTGTATATTTCATTATAGTGGAAATTCGATTTTCAAGTTGCTGGGCTATCATATCCCATCATGGAATATGCAATAGTACTGGGAAACCCATGGCAAATTCGTAGTACAAGTATTGCATATCTTTACTAGAGAATTAGGTCAAGGCTATGGAGCCAGGTCAGCTTTAATTCTGCCAAGAATTGCGCCTTATATCAGCTGAGCAAAATTTGGAAACCGCAACAATCATATCAGAGTTGATGCCTTAAGTCGAGTGGTAATACCTAAATATTGGCATGCAGATCAAATGATGTGGGCGTAATGCGGCTTTGGCACAGTTGTGCTTGACTGTGTGCCAGCCAGTTCCCCAGCCAGATATTCTTTGAAAAAAAAAAAAAAAAAAGATACATATCTAGTTACAATGCATTGTAATGGTAGGCAGCCAGTTAGCCCTGAGTAGTTCTTATCTTCAATGTACTGAGCTTATTAGAATCTACCATAACCTATTACATTAAATCAAAATACACTGTATGTTTCATTAGCTACTCTGTGTTTGACTGGAGTGAAAACCTCTATGCTCTTGAGTCATGATTAGTGTTGGGGTGTAATTTCACTGCATGTCGTTAAATGAATGACATTTTAACTATATTTTGAAGCAGCTTTCCAGTAGTTAAGTTAAATTCACATTTGCTGGGGTGAGTCAAACAAGCCTTTATTTATTTATTTATGCTATTTTGGTGTAGTTAATTACTGAAACTACAAACAACTTTGGGCTTTTTTTTTACATTAAAGAAAGATATTATTGAACCAAGCAAGCAAAATGAGAAATGCTTGGTCTGTGACTCTAACCACGGGACTGAAAGGCAGGTGTTTGACCTGCAAGCAGAATGTTTCAGTGAACAAGTTGGTACTTTTTGCAATAAACTCACTTGAGCAGTTTTTGCTGGCATATGACTTCATTTTGTATGATATTTTTTATTCTAATTTTGCATTACATTGTCAATTTGATCATGTGTACTTTTTCTAAGTGGCTTTACGTGACAAAACTTTCTCCTGAGAGTAGATTTTCTTTAGTTCAAGTTCTTCCAGTATGAAGTAATTCGTAGTTTGCAAAAATATGCCTTTCACAGTAGCTTCTCCATCACTGGTCATGATGGCATGGTGGACCAAAAAACACTCCAGACTGAGCTTTAAGGTTCTGTGGGAATATAGAATAGGTTCTTTGTACACAATGACTTTAACAAGATCAGCAAGTTGTTCTTATAAATAGATTTGGCAGGGTGGGAAATGTATTTCACCACATTCTACACTGTGGTTGTATGAGTTTAGTGCTGATTTGCTGTTCACTGGAGCAGTAAATGGATGGGGTCCCGTCCCTACAAGCTATACAGCTCTTAGAACACATTGGGGCCACAATGCAGGGCCACATATGGGGACAAGGAACACCTGCAGTCAATACTGGCCCATCATCCTCTCTCTGTCTGTCTCTCTCTCTCTCTCTGTCTGTCTCTCTCTCTGTCTCTCTCTCTGTCTGTCTCTTTGTCTCTCTCTTTTTCAGTAAAACATGTTGCCACAGTTATTGTATATGTTCACAATGCACAATGAGTATTTTCTGCTCCGCCTACAATTTCATCTCCCTCTCTCTCTTTGTTTTCTCTTTCTCCACACACACACACACACACACACACACACACACACACACATTATTAGTGAGAGTCTGACTTTGAGTAGGGGCCTGTACACCGCTGCACTGTCCACATTGTTGTTCTTTCTGCATGAATAAGCGCAGCCTTAGGAGTTTCAATAATCCACTCTTTTCACATGTTCAGGCACACATGGCCTTGGAGGCTGGCTGCTTCCACCAACAGAGCTGGAGAGGACGGGCAGCATAAAGCAAACAGGCTATTCATGCTTCCTATTAATGTTGGTGGGCCTCTGGACCCATCACACATACTGTCACTTTTATTTTCCTCCTCTACTTGACACATATAATGTTGCTTCATTACAGACATAAACAGTGAACATGAGTGGTATAAAATACATTAATGGCTGATCAATTTAAGCTGTGGTTTAAAATAAAACCCCAGTGAAAATAGTATTAATCAAATTAGATGACTGAGTGAATGGCTTATGTTCTTACAATGGGCCCTTATGGACTACTGATCAAAAACAGGTATCAATTGAACTGTCAGTTTGCTTTCAGTGATGAACTGTCATTGCATATAAAACTATATTCATCAGAACAGGACAGAAAGTCACCAAACTACCAGGAGGGTAACACTGTTGGCCAGGCAGCTGACTTCTTGTGGAATGTGGGAGCAATAGACTACATAGCATTAAAGATGGAGCATTGAAATATTGTTTTGTTTTGGTTTTTGTTTTCGTACATGACGCCTGGGACAAGGTCTCCTTATGACTGCATTCAGTAGGGTGTATGGGTTGTATGTATGATATAAATGGTTGAAAATAGACATCCTCTAGAAGTCAATAAGGACTTTCTCCAAGTAATAGTAATTTGGGCTTTTCCTTGCTTAATTGGTGATCTTACATCATAACTTAAGACTGATTGTTGGCCTACTGCTTATTGGTAAAATGAAAACTTCCCCTTAGATCCTCCAGTGAAACGGTCCCTTTAAGAGACACAGAGTTGACACATGAATAACTCAGGGGCCTTCGGCCTGAGTGGGTTGCAGTGACACATACTTTGCCACTGACCTAACTGACCACAGATGATAGAGGCAAATGGAGAAATCCAACAGGCTTTTAATTAACCTTTTCATAAAATAATTGGCTCTGCTCAGGG
The DNA here is from genome assembly GCA_900302555.1 of Myripristis jacobus. Classification (NCBI taxonomy): domain Eukaryota; kingdom Metazoa; phylum Chordata; class Actinopteri; order Holocentriformes; family Holocentridae; genus Myripristis; species Myripristis jacobus. The sequence continues at coordinate 72,200 of OMLB01015250.1, forward strand.
CTGAAACAAGGATTACACCTGGATTACTCAGTGCACCACACACTGAGTGCTGGGGCAGCACTGCCAAGACACAGAGGTTGTGCAGGTCATCATGACAACAAGTTTGGGGAGCAGTCCCATTACTTTCTTTTGTCTTTGCTCCTGTATATTTCTCTGCCTCGTCTGCCCATGTGAGGCAGGCTGTCGGGAACTGGGCCTGTGTTGCACCGGCCGAAACTCTTCATGCATCAGTAGAGGCTGGAGGTCGGACCGGTCCTATGGCACCTGCTACTGCGACCAGGCTTGTGTCTCCACATTGGACTGCTGTCATGATTATGAGATTTTCTGCCCAGGTAAGCTTCACCTAGTTTAGAGAAGAAAACTTTGTTAATCAAAGGAAATGTTTTTCATGGCTTCGTAATGTCAGGTATCAAATGAGATTTAATTCGAGGCTGACCTTGTTGGAAAGTGATTTCCTCCCTTTTTTATTAAATAAGTACTCACAGACTCCAAGAGATGAGATCAGAAAAGAGACATACATAAACCAAAAAAGAAAATGTTATGGGTCATTTTTAGATGCCAAAGGAGATATAATGGGTTTAAAAGTCCCCCACCTTCATGGTGTATGCCCATAATGAAATGGTCCTCTTATTAGGTCATAGGTTCAATGTGATAACTATAGTTTGGTTTGAAATGAGGAACAGATTTTTCTGAATTCACAAACACTCATGGGTGGATGGAGAGGGGGGCTACATTTGCTGTGATGCCCTATTGTCATGGAAATTCAAAGTAGCTTTGAGATATTTATTTATCTTATCGTCCACCTAAGTCAAATAATATTTTAGCAGTTTGCTGATTTTTTTCACTTCACCCAGCATGTCAGTACCCACTCAGTTTTTATGCATGCCTTCTCTGCACACTCTCTAACAGTGAGAGAAGCTGCTGCTGACACCTGTTAATTTCTCTTTGAGTCTTCTTTCCATATGTTGCCTCCCACCCGGTCAGGTAGTATCCATTGTTGCACCTTTAACAGTCAGTCAGCTTAAAAATTTTCCTCTAACTACGTCGATTTGTTACGCTCCCTGCCTCTCTGTGGTAATACAGATGATGGCTTGCTTTAATGATTTTAGCACTTTTATACTCAATTCCATCACCCCCTTTAGAACTACGTCCATTCGATCTAGACTGTGGATGAATAAAAGAGGGGGTGTCGCAAGGCTGAATGGAGATGGAAAATTTTGCATCTCCACATCGATTTACTTTAAATGACAAGTTATTGATTTCTTTCGACAAAGCAATTAATTATGCGAAAGCCTCACATTTTAGAAAATTGATCATTTCCAATAACCATAACCCAAATTTCTATTTAATACTATTGATAAATTGGTAAATCCAGCTCTGTCTGCTGCCTTGTCTCCCTCTGTTGTGCTCTGTAATTAACCCATGGCCTTCATGACAGACAAGATTAATAGAATGAAAGCTAATATTACCCCCTCAGCCCTTTACAGCCCATCAGTTACCTGTTCATCTCTCCTGTCACCGTTCACCCCAATTTCACTGCAAGTTACTGGATATATTACCTCACACACTTATCCTTCAGCCCCCTGGATGCCTCCCTCTAGGTTTCCTAAGGAGCTTATTGAGTCTTTTGTTCCCAGTCTTCTTTGTGTAATTAATGAATCCCTTACCTCTGGCAGTGTACCTAACTTTTTCAAACAGGCCGTTGTTCAGTCTCTTGAAAAAATGTGGCCTAGATCCTTTCCTCTGAGAAAATGATCAGCCAATCTCTAAACTTCCTTTTACCTCCAAAATCCTATAAAAATGTTTCCTTTAAATTGCTGGAAGTAACTGATAATAATAACATGTTTGATGAATTTCAGTCATGGTTCTGTAAGCCGTATATCAATTTGGGACAGTTTGGCCATAAGTCCATTCTAGTGCTGCTTGCTTTAAGTGCTGCTTTTGATACAATGGACCACACCATCTTAGTTCATAGGATTTGGCACTGGGCTAGTGCTACTGGTAAAACCCTAGACTCATTTACTTCTTATTTATCAAACAGGTCAGGTACTGCCTCTATTGATGACTGTGCATCTGCATCAGATCCATCTTGGGGGGTTCCACAGGGTTCTGTTCTTGGTCCCATTTTATTTTCTTAACACAATTCCACCTTGCTGTATTATTCATAGCTTTTGTGTGTCCTATCACTGCTACATGGATGATACACAGTTGTACCTGTCCATCAGCCCCAGTAATCCTGGTGACCCGTCCATCCGTAGTGACAGCTTGGGTGCAATAAAAGAATCAAAGGCTTCAGCTTCCTCCTTCGTCCAACTCAGTAATTACAAATTTGAGATTCTGGCTAATGATCTGATTCACTCAGCAGGATACACTTGCAATTTTATTGGTCTGCTTGTTAACTATATTAAATCCACTGCCAGAAACTTTGGTGTTATTTTGGACTGTCAATTAAAATTTGATATTCTTGTAAATAAATTGATTGAAACTTGTCTCTTCCAACACAGATCAATGGTGAAAATTAAATCTGTTTGATCAAAATCTTCCTTAGAATTTGTCATCCATGCTTTTAATTATACGCAGGCTTGATTACTGCAGCTCATTGTTTACCTGTCTTTGTGACTCAGTCCTGCAGCAACTCTAACTGGTACAGAATGCTGCAGCCATCGATATCATATTTTCGCCATTCTGGCTTCTCTCCACTGGCTACCAATTCAATTTAGAATTGGGCTTAAAATTATGGCATTTACTTTTAAAGCTCTTAACAGTTTGGCCCCTCCTTACATCAGTGAACTATTGCACCCCTATGTCCCTGCAAAAGAACATAGGTCCTCCAACAAAGATTTACCGGTGTTGCCACACACTAGATGGTCCACAAGAGGTGTCAGTCCCTTTTCCTTCAGGCCACTGTGCATCTGCAACAGTCTGCCTCTCACTATTAGATCTGCTGCCTCTGTTACTCATTTTAATAAGCTCTTAAAAACACATCTGTCTAAACTAGCATGTTTCATTCACATGTTTACTCATATTTTTTTTATTATTACTTTTTTCTACTATTATTATTATTGTTATTATTATTATTATTATTATTATTATTGTTATTATTTTCATATATTTACATGTTATGTTAAGCACTGTTAAGCACTTTGTAACCTTGAAAAGTGCTTTATAAATAAAGATTTAAAAACTAGTCTGAAGGAAAAATGCATTCAACAAGATTCCTATATGATGTGCCACATGTGACTGTTAGGCTTACAGAGATTAACGGGAACATGTTCACAAATGTTTTGAATGTCCTAAACTTCCTATGTGCCAACCAATCCTGTAGCCACAGGGCAACTATGAAGGAACTCTGTGATGCTGTTTTTGATTCTGCCTCAGCACTGGTGTCTTTGTTTGTGCTCTCTCTGTCTTATGTCAGCGGTGTCCTGTGTGGTGAGTGAGTGGACAGAGTGGTCGGGCTGTGCTGAACCGTGCAGGGCCACCATACGCAGGCGTACGCGGATAATAATGCAGGAGCCACTCAATGGAGGCAAACCCTGTCCCCATGTGGAGGAGAATGCTGGCTGTGCAGAGTACCGGACCGAGCAACAGCCCTGTCGGAAATCACTTGGTGAGAAAAATCCACCTTGATGCTAGATGCCATCATTGCCTGATTTTTAACAATGAAATTTCTAACTTATGAGGCCCTGCGTTGCACAATATTGTCCATGTAGTCACATGATCTGTTCTTATGATGGATGCTACTTCTTCAGTGCCAGCTCTCATTACCACGGGCGGCTATGGCAATGCCAGAAAGAAGAGAGACATCCCTGACAGCGGTGACATTACAGGGTAATCCATCCAGACAGCCAGAAATGTGTCCTTAAATTCCTTTTGACTTTCAGATATTCTTATGTATTAAAACCTTAGTGTTTGTCTGTGTAACCTTACGTGTGTGTGTCTGTGTGTGTATGTGTGTGTGTGTGTGTGTAATAGATATTGTGTCCAGTTCCAGTTGACCTCTCTGACAACAGGGTGCCAGCGGAGTGTGGGCCCACACACCCAGTGGATGCAATACCTGAGGGAGGGACACCATGTGTGTGTGGAGTGTCAGCCCCCTGCTCTCGCCGCTGGACAGAAGCACTGTGCTGGAGATGGAGAGGAGGATGAGGAGGGCAGGTGAGAATGGAGGAGAGAGAAGAGGGAGAAGTAGAAGTAAAAAACATGCTAGTTTGGACACATTATCACCTCATGCCTCAAAATCTTAACAGGTCATTTAAATGTGTCTCAAAGGGCTATGAGTTTAACTGGAATCAAAGACTCACCAACACTCACATACAATGCGTAGTCATCCAAGGGATTTCATTTTTTTTTCCACCACGGCAAAAAAGTACATGCCTTGATATAAGCAGTGCTCTTTGTCAGATGCACATGAGTGTCAGGGGCATCTTGAAACTTTAAAGAGTCTGTTTTGATTCATAATGTTTGTAGATACTATAATTAAGAGCACTGTATTTGCAGTTACAGTGGACTGGAAAAGTTTCTTTCTCCAAATATTTTCAAGAACACCGTCATAAGAAGGTGTAATAAATTTGAGATTGTGTTTTGTGCAACAGCAAACAACTGTATTCACTAAGGCCTCTTGCACTTGCACAGTGAATACAGTCATTTTTAATGCCTTGAACAGTGATTCTCAGACATCAAAGAAAAAAAAAGTCCATTCACAAGACAGTAAACCTTCCTTTTCATACCAAGGGTTTCACACTTAGCTAAATATAAAGTAATAATATATTAGTGTAATTACAGCCATAACTAATTCATTGTCACTATAAGTGGTGTGAATTATTTAAAAGACCTTTGATATTATTTTCCAGTTCAAGTAGCTGTATCATACTTAGAAGTTGCAAGGTGGAAACCAGCTCAATTAATGATATAATTCCCTATGAATTTAATTACACCTGCTCATCTTACAAACACCTTGGCTCTATTTCATTAGTCATCTCATGCTGTGCTATCCTCAGCACTTGAAGATACGACACATACCTCCTTTACTGCTCCATAATTACTCTGAGCAATGAGTAATAAAATATTGTAGAGAGTGCAATTTTATTTATGAGTTTAAAGTCTTCTTATATTTGTTTACATACACTTTAGCTTGTTTCTCTTCCGTGGGTGGTGCGGGTGGAAATTACAAACACAATCACAAGTCATTCTTAATACTATATGCTCGTTAAATTTGCATTGTTGAGAGGAAATGCTGAGTAGAAGTTGACATGGGCATATTCAAGTGGCTAATGAAACCAGGTTCTTTTATATTACTCATTAATTAAAAGACAGATCTCAGGCACTGAAGCTTTATACCGCAAGTGTAGTTGTGTATTTTAAGGCAATACTTTCTCATAAGTTAGGTTTCTTTTGTGCACCATTCAAACTATGGGGCAACTATCACTGCAGCCATTCAGTGTCAATATTTAAATATTTAAGTTGTCAGGGGGGAAATCCCATACAGTCCAGTGTGCAGTCCTTTCAGCAGTGAATTTAAAAATTTTCCCCATTGCCACTGCAGATTTGTGGATCTCTCATGCACAAGCTTCTCTGGCTTTGCCACCTTGTGTGGCAGATTTAAAGACCACATCGCAGTCTCTGTGGAGCCATTCACAATGTAGCAAAATCCTGGAAGTGCTCACTGTCAGTTGATAATATTACCTTAAACTCAAATGGCAGCCATCCAAAATCAGGATGTAGCACATCTCTCAGACAATCAGGAGTGAGAGTTGCTACATGTTCAAAGAGTCCCATGGACAACACCACTGTGCTCTGGCTTCTCTTGTCACAGGCACATCAGTTAAAGTAAAAGAGGTAAGGCTCCCGTGCTTTGCTCCGGCACTTTCAGAGGTGTTACTTATTGCAGAGCAAAATCAGAATAACAGGTAAAGAGCCACACTGAAACTACTGAAAGCCTTGTACTAGAATTTAGTCCATTTTTATTCTTATATAGTGCAAGGTCAAAGATGACAAACTTAACTGTGAAAGCTTCATCAGGTTCAGCTTGATGAACCTGATGAAGTGGTGTCACACATCATTCTTCACCACATGCTATATCAGAAACAATTCTTTATATACCTATTAGTCTTATCTTTGGAAGTGTTATTAGATTTCTGATATTGTGGAGACATGAGCCAGATGATGCAATGCCACATAAACTACACCTCCAAAAGATATGAAAGATCTCATACATATTGGCTAAAGATGTATCTCGCAATGAAAACGACCACTTATAGAGTTACTTTGACTTACTGGGAAGGCATGTGTATTCATGATGGTGTACAAACATTAAAATATGGAGAAGAGATGATGGTTGAACTTTAACATAAAAGTCCCTACTAACCCTGGGTTTACTCGCAGCTTGTTGCCTTGGTAACACTGTGGGAGGCATAACTTGCCTTGCATTCCATGCCTTTTATTTCTTGGGCTTTGGAGAGGTGAAACTTGAGTGAATATAATGATGAGGACATTTCCTCCCTCTCTTGAAGTGGAAGCACTCTCCACAGGCTCCAAACTACAAGGAAGGGAAGGATATTAATGTTGTTCCGGTTGGGCTTTGGGTTGCATGCTCCTAAGCAGAATTTACCACCAGAGCTGAATCCACAAATTCCCTCTGTGTGGATGCTGGAGCCACAAAGCATGCATCAAATATTTGGAATTAGCATGGAGCACCAGAGAGAATGATCTATTTTCGACACATGGATGATTTGATGTCTCTGGGAAGGCTGATCTCCCCCAAAAATTGTTGAATTTGTTTACTGAAGGCTATGACATTGGACCTCACCTTGAGAACTCTTCAGTACTGAATGGGGACTGCATTGCCCACTGGACTGTTGTCTACAGGCCCACCCGATTTGAAAATAGCTTCTGATTTTTCCCCCAACAACTGACTTATGAGTATTGTTATCGGTCTCTAATTGTTTCTGATTCATTTTGCATGTTTTCTGTTATTCACAAAGTGTTCTCCTCGTGCCAATTATTTCAGCATGTGAATGCTGATGTAGATAGCTGTATTAACCCATGCTGACCTTGTGCTTGTTATTTCCCAACAAGTCATTTGGTTGAAATATATCACCTCAACAAAAAGTGTTGGTGCAAGACTGTTGTGCAGATTGTCTTTGCTTGTTGCAATTGAATCCTTTTCCAGCACCAGTCAAAATGGTGGATGCACACATTACTTTGATTCAAGCAATACATTTCTACGTACTGAAACTGGAAAGCAGCAGGAAGCAATGTTTGATTCTATTCTTGACCAGGTTGTCACCCCACCACTCTCAAGGAGGTAATGATAAATGTACCATACATGTTTTGCTATACATGTTTTCAGTATACAAATCAACAAACCAGACTCTAAGAGGAAATAATATTTAATGTAATTCTATTACTAAACAGGGTGAGTAAACTTAAACTCGACTGTAATATTAAGTAGAAATTAATTATGGGGTATTAAAATCAGCCAAGATCCCTGCAGAATGAAGCACTAAAAAGAACCTGCTCCTGTTATGGCTCTTTTGGTTGAGTGATGACAGCGAGGGCTACCACTAGATGGCAACGTTGTACAAGATGAGCTGCACATGAACAAACATTTCACTGAACTGCATCCTTAACTTATTCTTCCCTCATTCCTAGGAAACAGTCTCTCCAGTGGCAGGCAGTAGGAAACCCTCGGTGCAGGGGGGTGTGGAGACGTGTGGGGAGGCTGGAGGCCTGCTCCTGCCCTACGGCCAACAGCTTCCTCTTCATCTGACCTTCTCCCTTCTTCTTTCACCCAAATGCAGCACATATTCACACAGACACATATATATAGAGAGAGGTCTGCAATTATTATTACAAATAATGGTCTGTATAGTCACTGTGCCTCTTATAATTGAGACTGCCAGTCTGATCATAATGAACCAGTCATTGACATCTGATCTGTGACTCTAAATCGATGCTATTTCTTGTTGAGTCTTGATGAATATGGCTGCATGCCTCCAGTTTCTCAACATAATGCTGTAATATGTCAGTTTAGTCATTTTATGATAGCTACTAGAAAAGATGTGATTTTTTTTCCCCCTCAGAATTTATTAAATCTACTCTTCCTCTCAAAATAAGTGTTAATACTCTGCATTTTTGCCAAAACACATTTCGATTCACCTCAAAAGCCCTTGAATTAGTAATTAAATGAAAGACGGCAATGCATAATCAAAATGTTAATTAATTAGATTTATTTCATTTTGAGTCATCCAAGGGAAATGTTGCCTTTCTAAAAGAAATAGAAATATCTTGGGACATTGAGACACTTTTTTGTTTTTTTTGTTTTTTGTTTTTTTTACATGACAAGTACTGGCTTTGTGTGAGTCACATCCAGTCACAACTCCAAAGTTACAACATGCATTGAACAACAGAACATTTATACAGAAACAACAGCATAGAAAGTCAACAGGTAAAAAGTTTTTACAAAACAGACAGCCTCGGGACCTACAAACAACATTGTATAAGAGCTGGGAAAGGTCATTCAAATTTCTTTTTTTTTTTTCTTCTTTTCTTTTTTTTTCAATTCCCTGGAAACGATGTACTTTTACAAAGACTGATGGCTTAGGCAAGGTTGGGGTCAATTCAACTGTGACTTTTCAAACATAGAAAAAATATAGTTTATGTTTTGTTTTGTTTTTTTTACTTGTACTAGAATTGTGTTTGTCTCATGTTGTAATACTGGTCTTGCTCTTCCTTTTGCTATCTTTTGTAAAATCTATTTTGCTCCATCAAGGTATTGTGAATTGACCCCAACCCTGAAATACAGTGTTAAATTCAGAGTATTTGGAATTGGGCTACTTGCTAAATCAGTGGTTCTAAAACTGGGGTTTGGAAACTACCATGTGTCCTTGAGAGGCTCCCATGGGCTTCTAACGAAACTGAAGGAAGGTTGAACCTCTTTACACTTTAATTTAGCAGTTAGCACAAAAACTGGACTCTACCTGTTTTGAGTTCCTCTGTATTTGAAAATGCTCACCCAGATGCTTTTATAGTATTTGGGGATGCTTGGAATGGAAAAAAGTTTGTGAATCTGTGCTCTATATTGGATTTTCTTCTTATTTTTTTTTTAATCAATAAAATGAGAAATTAAACAAGTCACCTTGATTCTGTTTTTGTAATAACATGATGTAACTCTTAAATTTATAGTTGAAGTTCTCCTTCTCAGGGCTGCAGTAAAAGTTAAAGCTCTATTGTATTTCTAGACAACTGGATATTTGATGGCTCAATCGGAAATGGAGGGAAGGGCTGGTTTCTAAACTGCCCAAATTAAATGGAGAGAAAGATGACTTGTAAAAATAAATTAGTTTTTGTGTGTATGTATGTGTGTGTTTGTGTTTGTGTGTGTGTCATGGTGTTATCATGTCACAGTATCACAGTCTATCGATTCAGAGCATCATTATTGATGTTCCTTTATGCTACCTTCACTAAAAACTCAGGAGTATCAATACTAGTGTCAGAATTTCAGTATTTTGTGTGTGTGTGTGTGTGTGTGTGCATGTATGTGTGCTTGTGAATCTTTGTGTAATATCATGACAATACTTAATTTTAGTTATCTGCAATAATATTCGCTGCCTATTCATGAAATATTGATTGTCGTCATTTAGAGAAATTTCTATGAAAAATGGTCCCTGACTACCTTAACACAGAAAAATAAAAGCATTTGCATGAAAAAAAAAGTTAAATTAGGGGACAGAAGCTTGTATGATGCTTCATAGGGGGTTGCTTGACATGAGTGGCCTTTAGAGCTGTGAAAAAATGAAACATAAATTGTCCAGTCTTTTTGGTGCTCCAGTTCATGAAGAAGGCCATGTCTGACCTACAGAAGAAGTTCATGCACAAATCTTAAAATTTTAGTTTTCCATCTCCCCAGACATTTAGCATAACATAGTTGAAGAGGTTGAGATGTTTGACAAACATAGGACTCGACGATTCATGAGCTCAACACATACACATATACAATAATGCATTGTTAATTGCAACTGATACTTATTTGTTTTATTTATGATTTTAAGAGGCTTGCAATAATAAGCCTCAAACCTTCAAAAACTAAACCATATTGAAGATGTGACAGACTAAGTTGCATGTATACCATGTTATCTTCATAGGGATTAACCTGTGCCACTCCCACTTGATATGTGATATAAAAAAGTACATTTTTAAGGTGGAAAACGCATATTAATTGAAGAACATGGAAACTATGAATGACTAAGCAGGCATTAGAATCATGACAGTGCAAGTAAATGGTTACAATCTTGTGAAAGTGTGGGGATCAGTAACAGGTCCTAAAAGTTATCCAAGCTGGAACTCATCCAAGGCCATTCAGAAAAAGCTAAAATAATCGCAGTCCATTGATGTGCAATATATCTCCTCAGTTTAAAAGTCAAGGTAATTTCATTTCTTTCCCCTCAACTCTTGTTTACAGAAGACACTTGTGTATTTGAGCAGGAATTTTTTAGGGGTAATTTTGCTTCTAATATTGGCAGGAAACCTATACAAAGCAAAGAGCACTGATCTCATGGAACTGTCTTGGTAATAGTCAGCAGATCGAAATACAAGAGGCAGACACAGTAAGGCAGTTTCACCTGGATACAAATAAGGAATGTTGTGATACAGTTAAGACTATGATTAAGGACAACGTTATTTGTCATTGTAATACCAGTTCAAATCAGCCATGCTAGCCCAATTATTTGATATGTGCTAATTAGGTTTCATATTACCGTCCTTTCACGCGCCATCCATCTCTCTCCCTTCACTGCTTTAATAGAAGCTACAAGCCCAGAATTAATGATCTGCTGAAGTAATCTTCATTTTTCAGATGAGTAGGATTCTCCTGGTATTACTGTGTTACTGCTGTACATTACAGTCAGAACCACAGAAACAAAGAAACAATGACAGACTATAGCAGAGGACTCTAACACTTCTAAACCAGAACACTTCCCTTGACACACACATTCATACCGGAAGAGGTCCATCCTACTCCATTAAGCAGTAGCCACGCTGCTCTAATGGCAGGCTTTACAGCAGTCCCTCTATCCCTCTTCTGTAGACCTTTTTGCACGCAGGCACACGCACACACACACACACACACACACACACACACACACACACACAACCTCAGCCCAGCCTCTCCGCCTTGCACATTTATTGCTATTCCTTTCACACCTCAGCTCCTCTCACTATGGGAGAGCAGTATTGGCAACGTTACAGAAAACGGTTCAACATGGTGGTTCAAAAAAGGAAATTAAATCGGAATTTTTGATGAGATTTTTAATCATAACTGTAAAAAAAATATGTCAGTCGTTTTGTGACCTCGTTTTATTGGAGCCATATTCAACGCTTAAACCTTTCGTCATGGTTGTGATCACTGCAGCAGCGACAATGTTAGCTGATTTGTAGTTGACTACCATATAACAGGCAGTTCATGGCCAACAGTGACCCCAGTTAAGTATCTTTACTTTTATTTTTTTTTGCAGGGAAGTCATATTTAACATGTTGTTTTTTTTCTATACTGGTTCAAAATTCACATCCAGGCTTTTATTGCTTGTCAGTTTGCTGTGAGAATTTATCTAGTTAACATTTTAGTTCTCATACTGCCTCTAGTTAACGTTAGAACATTTTATGAAAGTTTTGTGGAATAAAGAAAAAGTTATATTAAAAAAGACTTTATGAAAACTACTTCATACTGGCCTTAAAAACATCTGAAATGTATGAACGTGACATGGATGTAAAGAAGACATTATCTATATAAATATGAAGTTCTTTCATCTTATTTTCCATGGTTCAGAGAGGAAACCAAGCCATTTCTGCTGAATCATCCATTAATACCTCTCTCAGGAGATGCTAAATTTAGTTTCTCCTCTTTATTCTGCTTGAGAGAGGCAGTAAAGAACGCAGTCATTGTTGCAACATAATGGATCTGGCTGTTGTTTTGAAAATAATAGATAATACTTGTGTGGGATGCAAGACTGTGTGACTGTGTGCCCCCGTGCCTTCGGTCAAGGCTTGTGGCAATATAAACTGGTAATAGATAACGCATAATGGGTTCTGGGCAAGTCAAGAAACCAAAACAAATTGATATTACATAAAACTGCAGATGCATTTCTGGGATGCTACAGAAATTTTAGGGAAACATGACATCATCAAAGTATTAGCTCATTACCTCTTAATGTTGCAGTGTAGAGTGCTCATGGACATGCATGGTGGGGTGGGGCTCTAACTTGGAGACACAACTGGTTACATGTGTCTAGTGTGCATACCTGTAATTTTATATGAGTGCATGCCTCTGTGTGTGTGTGTGCTTGAATGTGTGTGTGTGTACATATATTAGATTCAATCAGACCTTCCCCACCCCAATTAACAAAGCAGTGCTGCGCTGCTGCCCGCCTTTGAAGACAGCTGCTGTCACCATGGAAACTAGCTGTAGCTATGCATCTTGAAGATTGTCTTCAATACTTGTATGTATCTTTTGTCCTTTTGGTCTTTTGGTGTTTGTGTGTGAGCAAGTGTGTGCGTACTTGTATGTGCGCATGAATGTGTGTTTCATTGCTTAATGTGAAAAGAAGTCTGGTTATGTGTATTCAGTGCTGTTATGGCTTTCGTATGATATGGTTTTAATGGATTAAATAATAAAGTAGAAATAGTTAACACATAATTTCAATCTCATACACACATCAACCATTATCTGTAATGTATTCTCTTTGGCTGCTTTTATGTCGGTCAAGGGAAGGCCAATGCATGCTGAGCATCTTTTACTATAATGTAAGCTCTATGTCAGTAAGCACATGTTTTAAACATTAAATATTTGAAAACTTCAATAAACTTAATTTATACTTTCTTGTTTAATAATTTCTTTATATGTGGAAGATAAGCAATACTTAAAAACTCATGTCTTTGTCATTTGAATAGTTGGGTGCATGCATTCCTCTTAAAATACGGGCAATACAGCCATCAAGAGGCTGATGTTTTCTGGCTTTTATGCTCGCCAACACTCTTGTGTCAACACTTTCACCCTTTGAAAATGGCAGTAAGGACCGAAGACAATATTCACAGGTAGAGATTTGAAAAGTATAGCACTCCACTCTCATTGCGTCATGATAATGCAGGGGATGGCAACATACTGGTCAAGAAACCATATTCATTATGACGGATGTTGGGCTGGACCCTCCAATAACTGCAGATTCTGTGCCAGGAGATAAAATCTTATACAGGATTATTCATCACATATGATTATGACACAGCAGACTAGCAAGTCACATATTTCTATAAGGAACTTTCTTTTATCTATATAAAAATAAATCAGGTAAGACAATCTCATGAGTGTGTATACATAAATTACCATTACATCATACAAGCATACCCATCAACATTGATCTCACACACACACCTACATGCACGCACGCACGCACACACACACACACACACAGACACACACACACACACACACGCACACCTACATGCACGCACGCACACACACGTACACACACACATGCAGACATGCACACTCCTACAAATGTAAATGACTAAGGCCAGGTTTGGAGATGGAGGGCACGAGTAAGTAGCTTATAGGCGTCTAGGTCCTCTCCTATATCTTCGAGACTACAAAATGAGGTGGAACTCAGTAATGGAACAGTGGGCAGCTGGGTTTTTCCTGGAGAATATGGAGACAATTACCTCCACAGTGCTCAACCCTCTGCCCCTGAAACCACGTCCTTCAGTTGGGTCACACCAGCTGCAGCTACATCTCATTCTCTCTGACAACTCTGCTTTCGCCGCTCCCTGTGGGATCGCTGCACAGACCAGCAGGATACCTGGGAGTGCTCATTTCTGTTGTGGGTGTGGAGTAACGGGAATGTGTGAAAAGGAGGGGCAGTGACATTCTCCAAGTTAGAAAGGTTTTTCTCCCAGAGTATATTCACCACACACATTCACCCTGAGCTTCCAGCACAATGGCACGCTCAGCAAGTCTGTGAAACATCTCAGCAAGGTGTGACCATTTGTTTTTCCCATTCCCCCTGTGTCTTTGTCTCATAGAGAGTCTTATGTGTCTCTGGTGTCCCTGTCATGATCAACCCTGCTCCAGCTTCCTGTTTGGTGTGCTTGCTCTGCCCTACATGCATCTCAGAGGCTTTCATTCAAGGTGTTTGGATGTCCCCTCTCCACTTTTGGTCTGCGTGCCATCTCAGGCCCTACGTGGTTCTCATGAGCACCCCCACGAATCCCCTCAAGGGGAAACAAGCAGTTTTGACCCAGCTTTTTCTGGGCTGTCTCTAAATGGTTGGTTCCCCTCTGGTAATTTATATTGATGCGGCCTTTGGGGCTTGAACCAGCCAATAGACACTCCGAGGGACTGGCATCAGAAACATCACGAAGGTGCTCGTCATCATCTGTATCGGCATCAATATACTTGCTAATGGAGGAGTCGTGGAAGGTGAAGACAGCTGGGGTGAGGGTAGTGCTTTCTGGGGATTTGGGTGGGGTCCTGCTGCTGGCAGTGGTGTAGACGGAAACCTCAGGACTTAATATGGAATGGTCTGACAGGACTGAACTGTCCGAGTGAGGGGACGGCCCTGACTCCCCCTCACTATGGCATCCTCCCTTGGGGTTGAAACTTTTTGAGGAGATACCAGAGAAAAGGAATTTTCGTGCATTCTCTGAACATGAAGGTTTCATTACAGACAAAGGAGTGAGCATGGGCTCCCGTTCAAAGGAGGTCTGCAGGCCTATTTTGGCACTAGCCCGCCCAGACAGACCTGCAGCAGGACTGTGGGAGAACCGGCTGATCTCCTGGAAACCAAGGCCTGCTGCAGGACTATGGGGGAAGCGTGGATTCTCCTGGAAGTCTGTAGCACAGCTGATGTAGCTGTCAATGCTGGACAAGCTTTTCATGTCTCCTACGCCCTCTCGAGTTCCTAGCATTGGTGGACCCTGATCTGGGATGGTCCCCAGCTCTATTTCATCCCTCTGTTTGCCAACTCTGGAACCTCTGTCTTTAGCATTGAGGTTGGGTTGGGATTGTGTCTTGGCCATCTGATTATACATCTCCTCTAGCTTCTGGGCGTTGAGCCTCTGGGGGCTGGTGGCTCGGGCTTTGTTGGGAGAGCCTAACTCCTGTGCATTGAAAGAACGGTTTGAGCTGGTCTCTGATGCAACTCTCTTAGGGGTCCATTTCCAGCGACTCGGGGAGAGGTGGTTATCATGAGGCCTCTCACTCTTCTCCACCACCACATCCATCAGCTCTGCGCTGCGGGCAAATGCCTCTTTCATATTCATAGAGACAATGCTACCATTTCTCTTAGCCCTCTCCAGGGCCTCCCTTCTCTTGACAGCCTTTTCCTGTCTCTTCTGCTCTTTATAAAATTCAGAGAAGTTATTTACAATAATGGGAATAGGCAGGGCTATCACTAGCACTCCAGCTATGCAGCATAAACCCCCTACTATCTTTCCCAGGAGAGTTTTGGGGTAAATGTCTCCATAGCCTACTGTAGTCATGGTAATAGTAGCCCACCAGAAGGAAGCTGGAATGCTTTTGAACTTGGTGTCATCCTCGTCCTTCTCAGCAAAAAACACCAGACTGGAGAAGATCATGATGCCCATGGCCAGGAAGAGGATCAACAGGCCCAGTTCATTGTAGCTTCTCCTCAGGGTGAAGCCCAGAGACTGGAGACCTGTGGAGTGACGAGCAAGCTTCAGGATACGCAAGATACGCATGATCCGGAAGATCTGAACCACCCGGCGGACATTCTGGAACTGCAGCACACTCTTGTTGGACTCAGTCAGGAAGATTGTGACGTAGTACGGCAGGATGGCCAGTAGGTCAATGACGTTCAGAGGACCCTTAAAGAACTTCCACTTGTTGGGTGAGGAGAGGAAGCGGAGTAGGTATTCCATGGTAAACCAAGCGATACACACAGCCTCCACATGTGCTAGCTGTGGGTTATCTGAGGACTGGCCAAACTCATCTGTGTCCTGCAGCTCTGGAAGGGTGTTGAGAGACAAGGCAATGGTGGATAGCACAATGAAGAGGATGGAGATGATGGCCAGGATCTGAAAGATAAATTACATAAATGCTATTAATAAGGACTGTAGGATAGCGCTGTGAGACATGCTCTTCATAACAAGCATTTTATATTCAACACACACTTCAGGCTAAACTTCTTATTCAGTGAAGACAATTAAACACCATCAGAAAATAAAGTAAATGCATGCCCTGTATTTTATAAAAGGTTTTGATTACAGAATGTGAAAGCCATGATACCTTTATCTAACTAAACCGTCTGTAAACTGGCTAACTAAGTATGTGATTGGCTCAGGGCAAATGGAGGGGACTGACTTTGAACTTTAAACTTAATTATTTAACTTAATTAATTCATGATGCAGTTCTCAAACTTCTCCAAATATGAATGGGTGCCTGATTAAAAGCATAGCAAACAAAACAAACACTTTGAAATTATGGCCTTTAGTAGAAGCAAAGGCATCACTGACTTGCTAGAGTCACATGGGAAAATAACAACAACAACAACAACAACAACAATAATAATAACAACAACAATTTTCCAGGATTTAATAAAAACTGCCTTGCTTTTCACATGATCACTGCATTTTTCAGTTTATCCAAATGATTTCAAAAGGGTTTCTATAAGTCCAAGAGACTGGAGAATTTTTTTCATCCCACAGAGGAGCATGAAGTCCCTCAGTTGTAATAAACATATCAAATAACTTTATATAATGACAATAATTAAATACAACAAGAAGTACTTGTGCAAGTTATTTAAGCTCTAAGTGTGTAATGTCAACAGGTTTCTGTAGCTAAAGGCTCAGCTGACAGGTTAAAAGGCTACAATTTAGTGTCCCCAACCAGACTAGTTTTGTTAAAGGTGAATTTTGTTGTAGATGCTCAGCAGTACTCATCAGTTTTAAGGTGTGGTTAGAGCAAAAATAGTAATGTGAACATGTTTTTGCCACAGGCTTCACCAGGTTGGCTTATTTACATCAGGATGAGTAAACGTTATGAGGCTTGTGGTAAAATATGTTGCTCACCCACATGTATTTTGTTACTGCTATTTAGATACAATAAGTTATATAAATTCTGTTTGAAGCTTGTCTGGGGGGAGTAAGTGAACATTCCCTACTGTGTACCATAGCCAAAAATATAATAGGAGTTGTTATCCTTTTAATCAACATATCTGAGATATCACACCAATGCACTTTGCAGCTCAACTGGCACAGTTAGAGGAGATGAAAAAGAAGTCTATAACAATAATCAGAATGACTTTGATAAGGATGTATTTTCTGCTTGACAATTGTTTGCACTGTGGCAGTAGTAGTTGGTTGTAAAAGTTCAGGCAATTCATATATTCAGAGTCCATATATTCAGTGGTGTAATATCACAGATTAAATTTTTCATTTTATAGACAGACAAATTGGGAAATATCTGGTTTAGAGCTATGCATCAAACCAAGCACATTCTAAATTTGTGTCATATACTCTTTTAGGGTTCTTTCATTGCACACATAAAAATATCCATATCAGGCACTGTCCCTCCCTTTATGCTTTCAGTTTCTTTCTATCGATTGGAATTCATAAGGAGGTGCTGGAATCAGCTTTTCTCAATCCTGAGCTTAAAGTGCACAAATCCAGCAGCTTCCTCTAGATCTTATTGCTGAGGCACAAGAGCAAGTCTCCTGCCTGACTGGAGTGATGATGATTCACAGAGGCAGCATAATCCAGCAGTAATTGTGTATATTTATCATAAGCTGACATGTGCTGTGATACGCTGGCTTAAAATCATTCTAATGTTACTACACAGACACATTACATATTCTGATCACTGACTCAACTCTGACTGCACATTTTACCGGCCATTTTATCACAGATGCTGTTATGGCTAATTGTGTCTTACAAATCCACACTGAGTGCATTCTTAGGGAGGGCTTCAAAAAATCTGGCTGTACTCAACTGAAAACAAGGTGACCTGGGAGCCACGGTTCTGTTGGCTGACCGAGCATAGGATTAGTCTATGGACAATACTAAGCAGTCATTATATTTAACTCCCCCTGACTGACTCCCAGAAAACCTGCGCAGGACTATGCAGCACAACTCAGAGGATGAGTAACAAGTTCTAGCAGGAACACAGGGCCTTTATTGGCAGATGTCCAGGTGAACGAGGATGTTATACAGAGAAGCAAAACCCAAATGGTTGAGCTACTGTGTGCAATTAAGGTCAAAATGCAGCACTGGTACAAGTATGATACAAATTCAGACGATGCCAGTGTAACATTTAATATAGAAAAGTGTATAATTGCTCATTTTAGTGTTAATGTATTTAAGTGGATACAGAGGGTAAATGAGCATTTTTTCCCTCCTTGCTCTTAACGATGGCAGGGAATATGCAAAATGTGTCAAGGTTAATCAAAACCTCATCCATATACTTCACTGGTTAAGCACACAGTCACTTGTGTAAACATACAGTACAAAGGGCAACACAGAGCTGAGGAGCACAAGAGCAGAGTGGAACAGGGCTCCACTATAAATTCTCCACAGGAAATAGCAAAGGAGCAGTAAAAGAAATAGGGCAATAGCAGCAGTTGTTAAGAGATGACTGACAGTGCGCGGCGTGAATACGCCCTAATAATTCTGAATCCACTCCCAAGAGTAAAAATGATGGCCGAAGAGGAAACCTTATCTACGCCCAATCAGAGCAGGAGGACACTGTTGCCATAGCGTCACAGCAGACCTGAATAATGACCCTATCTGTTTATCTTCCTCTCTCTATTCTCTTCTCCTCCAGCCCGGGAGGAAATCTGTTTGAATCAAACACTTGAAGAGCAGAGAGGTGCTGGGGCCACAGAATTGGGGGTGCAGCTGATGAGGACAGGATGAGGCTGAAGGGGTGGAGCAGCTTGTGTGCTGCATGGAATGAAAATGTATTATGCTTATAAAAGAGGAAGTGATTTGTACACAGTAACTCAACTGAGTCACCAGTGTGTGTGGGTGCATAAGTGTGCATTTCTATGTGTATATGCGTGTGTGCATGTGCAAACACTGTGTCAGTGTGAAGATAGATTGTGAGATAGATTGTGTCTATTGTAGCATCAACCTGCCAGCACACTCTTAAGAACAGGATTTATGGGGCACAACTGAATTGAAACGAGAGAGGACAGAGGAAGCTGTTACTAACAAATCCCAAACTTTGGGGGAGGAGAGTGGGAGTTGTAGGAGTGTGCAGCTAGGGAGGAGTGTAGGACAGGAAAGGACAGAGGTAATAGGATTGAGATGCTATAAAAAGGTCGCTAATGAAGGCACATTGGCGCTTCTGTGTAGCATTATGGTTATGAGGTCAAATTCCACTAGGAAACCCAGCGCAGCTCCCTTTGGCCCTCCCAGTTGCCCACCCTCAACACACATCAAACTCTCTGACTCTGCCTGACTGTCTTTATCTCTTTCTCTGCTGGTTGGTTTAATGTCACGGGTGCTAATTTCATTAAACCAGTGCACTGTATAAACTGAGATAAACCCTTCATCGCACATGAAGGAGCCCACTACAAACAAATGTGTTTAGAAAAGGTTGAATGGAGCTCCAGACATGATTGTAATGGCATCAACAGTCTTACAGACTATTTATAAACTTGCAGTGGACCCTAGGGCACGCCAAAAAGGGGGCCAGTCCCTAGATGATATAGTGTGTGTTTGCAAATTCTATGTGTTATATACTGCTCTATTAGATCATATTATAACTGGATTATACAGGCATGACATGAAGGGCAAAAAGACCTCCAGTGAATGCTCAACACTGGCCTACAAAAGGGAACGATATAATGCAATTTACCCCTTCACAGAAGAGAAAGACAAAGATGTTGATATTAAGAAAAGAGAGAAAGACATGCTCGAGAGAGAGAGAGAGAGACAGAGAGAGACAGAGATACAGAAAGAGACAGAGAGAGAGACAGAGAGATTGCAGACTCACAGACGATGCCACTGAGGCTCTAAATAAAGCCAGAGCACACTAGTTTGTGTCTTGTGGCATACAGCCACAGAGCAGCAGACACAACAGTCCACCCAGATCCTCATCTTCTATAGAACAAGGTGACACAAACCCTCATTAGGCTGTTTGAGAAGAGCCAGACACAAGTGATATGAAGAATATCTACAGAAAAAAAAAAAACAAACAAAAAAAAAAAAAAAAGGGAAAAAC
>OMLB01015252.1:0-20923 GCA_900302555.1 Myripristis jacobus
AGGAGTGGGTTTGGTATACGTAAACCACCCTGGTTGACTTTATACTGGAGACATTTCAGCCTCACCTTCGGGCACTTGTTATTCCACAATAGCACATTGCACAACCTGTCAAACTCGTTTAAGTACTATACTGGAATCTTAATGGGCAACACTTGGAGCAAATAGTTAAATTTAGGCACCATGTTCATTTGAGGACACTGGCCCACAAAGAGAGATAAAGGGATCGCCACCTTTCAGTGGCTAAGCAGAATTTAGAGAGTAAGGGCCCAGGTATTAACTTTGCAAAGATCCTTTAGGTCAGGGGGAAGATTAATTCCCAAGTAGTCAGTGCCCTTATTTGACCACAGGAAACCTCCAGCCTGAAATAAAGTCTTAGGGCAATATGATGTTAAACAAAGGGCTTCCAGTTAATCTTATATCCTGAGAATTTAGAAAAGGTGTTTATGAGAGCCAACAAAGCAGGCATGGCTTTCTCTGGTTTTGATATGAAAGGCCAAAAGGTCATCTGCATAAAGCATACGTTTGTGGGCAGTGGGACCGATTTTTACATCAGTAAGATTAGGATCTGAATGCAGTGTGGTTGCCAGCGGCTCAGTAGCAAGTGCAAAGAGACTTGGGGAGGCTGGATCTCCCCTGTCTTATTCCTCTACAAAGTCTAAAATATGGCATTAAGAGCCCATTCGTATGGACGGCAGCTGTGGACTGTTTATATATAAGTCATAGCCATCTAGTGAACACACTACCAAATCCAAAATTCTCTCGTGTCAGGAATAAATCCTTCCACTCCACCCTATCGAAGGCTTTTTCTGCATCCAGTTATAGGGCAGCAGTGGGAGCTTCCTCATCTCCAGCATACCACATGATGTTGAGCAACCGCCTAATATTGTCTGAGGAAGAGCGATTACGCATGAATCCCACCTTGTCCATGTATTAGCTGCCATATTGCTGAAATTCTAGTTTAAATGATTCACAAAATTTTGAGAGCACATTAAGCCCAACATCAAAACCTGCAAGCTTAAGGCAGTACCTGCTCATATCTTGTCTGGTGGATGTGAGCTTTATTGTTAGTATTTCCCAGCTCCATATCTCAAATCTGACAGTTGCTTTTTTTCAGGCCATCATGAAGTATTCATGCCTGACAGGTATGGACATATACAGAAAAGTCTGATCTAATCGGTGAGGCAGACAGTTGAGACTCTTCACTTGTCAGATCATGTCTCACTGCAGTTGGCCCTGCTTGTTTTCTCTGCTTTCCAGCTTAATATGACTAATAGAATTAAACTTTTGCTGAGCAACACTGTGAAACTTTGTTTTTTTGTTTAATGACATGGTGAGGCTGGTTGCATGTTTCAGCAGCTCATTAATATGCAGTGCTGTGGTAATTCGTAGTTGTTGCTTGGTTTCATGTTATCGCAAAAGCATTGTGTGTCAGCATGCTGTATTCAGGTTAAAGCAATTACCACTCTATCACAGAGACAACCGGGACATTAACACAGTGACAGAGCCAAAATGTCCTCTGAGCTCATGTAGTCAAAACATCCAGCATCCATTTAGGCCTGGGCAATATATTGATATTATCAATATCATGATGTGAGACTAGATATCGTCTGGGATTTTGGATATCGTAATATAATATGGCATACGTGTTGCTGTTTCCTTGTTTTAAAGGCTGCATTACAGTAAAGGGATGCAGTTTTCTGAACTTAGACTGTTCTATTATTTGTCACTACCTCTTTGGTCAACATACCCACATTACTAATGATTGTTTATCAGAAATCTCATCATGTAAATAGTCATCCCAACAATATCATCACAATACCAATAAATTATGATGATATTTGATTTTGTCCATATTACCCAGCAGTACATCCACTAGTACAGAGATAGCTCATCCTCATGAAAAAACTGTGTAGCTTCGAGAAATTGCAATGTTAGGGAGCTGTATGGAGTAGAGGAACGAATAACGCCCTCTCTGTATTTTGGAGAACAAGGACAGGCGAGTAAGCGGACAGTAAGATGCCAGACCGGCAAAGAAAGTGGGTGTGATTATCGTGCGGTAATTATCTTAAGAGACCGTTAAATGGACTAATTAAAGGCTGCAGAGGCGGACCACACTGACAACCCAAATGCCACCCATCATCCATGTTCTGTGAACAGAGAGCTAGCCAGGTTTTCTGGCTTTTGTGTACTACCCAGTCACCCTATTGAACATCTTAATTTCTTGAGCTGTTGTGCTGTGACTGCACGTGTTATAATCCAGGTGAACATACTGGAGAGATACGATAACGCACCCTGGAGCTCAGCTGGACTGTTCTATGAGCCCTGTGATTTCAGTCCCTAATGTGCCTTAATCTCCCCTGTTTACCAACAGAAGGGCCAATCAGGAAGCTTAAAGTGCTCTTTGCTTTCTCTTGTGCAGGAAGCTGGAGCGAAGCAGAATGCCAAGCAGCAGAGAGCAGCACAGCTGCTTGGCCCAGCTTGGCCATGTGTAGAGAAAATAGAGATAAATTATACAGTTCATAGGCAGTGATAACACGTGGTTTGTCTTTGACATTCATGCCAATATAATTTTAGGTCAAACTGTTTTCCAAATTTGTCTAAACATACAATGAAAGATGCTCTGGTGTAATTGGTGTGGTCACTGTAAAGGGTAAGCGTTTCATAGAATTTTGAACTGCAAGAGCAGGATGTGGATTTCAGGAGAGGTGTTGATCAATAGTAATTTCATAAGTGAAGAGGCTTTAGAGGTTTCTCACGTCATTTCTAAATGGTAGGGGCATAACGGAAGGCTTGGTCATGTGTGAATGTGTGCACCAATTTAGTTTTAGCAGTACCTTCATGAATTCCCCTAAGTTTTACTTCTCTCTATAGTAAATCAGTTTCACCTCCCATCTCTTTTTTTCCACTCACACCGTCCCTGTTTTCTTATGACTTAAGTCACTCTTTTACCGGTCAACTTCATCTTTATTGTACCATAAAACAAACGATCTGTTCCAGTTTCCGCAGTGACCAACATCAGCATGTCTAAACCACATGTCCAGCCATCCCTGCTCACCAGGGAACACAAAAAGTCCAGCTTCCTCCCTTGTAAAATAAGTAAACAGTTAAGCCCTTATGACCTAATTTCTTATTAAATTATGAATTCCTGCAGACAGAACTAAATGAACGTGTGTAATCATAACCACCTCTACATACCACCACAGTAATTTGATGAAAGAGTCACTGGTTCAGCTGTGGTGGATGTTGTATAAAGAAAAAACAGCTGAAGGGCTGTGGCCAATACTGCCAAATGTCCTTGCCTCGTCTATTTAAGACTCAAACAATCCCTGATTTGTCCAGATGTCTGTTATGTAAAACAATAGGTTGTTCACAATTTCCTGTTTTCACAAGCAACAGGGGGTTTTATGTATTTGTTTGATTTCAGTCTTTTCATTAAAAATAAGTTTTGCATTGCAGTAAGTTATAATCAAATTGCATGTTGAAGCTTACAGTGGTGGAGTTATGTCAAATTATCTCAACTGTCTGTAATTATAAATGTAGCATTCTTAATATGATGGGATCCATTCCTTTATTTGGATCTAAGAATGTACACCAACATCCCATTCTAGTGTGTTGGCACTTTCACTTAGTATGTCCTCATGCAAATTAGTATTCATTTCAGTTTATAGCAGGTGCAGTCAGGGACACGGGCTCCAGTGCTGAGAGCTGTATTGCAGTTGGTTTCTGTTTCTTCTAAAAAAGTTCTGTTAAATTTAGAAAGTATGAAAAGAGCACTGAGTCTTAGTTGTAGCTGTGGAAAGTTCTTGTAGAGGCCTCCCTGACATCTGCTCACAACTAGCGGCATAACCAAAAGAGGAAGGGGTTTTAGGAGGCTGAGTTTGAGTATGAAGGAAATAGGCTTCGGTTAAAGTGACTTGGCATTTCCTGATTGTTTGTTTGACACTGGGAGAAAAGGAGCACGCTACTCCTATGCTGGTGCTGCTTAGGAGTGATGTGCCACTGGTGAACCGTACTGTGGATTTAAGGCTCATCTGAGAGTGGGTTCGCATGAACCCGGCTCTCTGCTGAGCCACATACAATGAGAGATGGACTGGCTCATATGTGAACGCCAGCTGGTAATGTACCTTTTAAAATTCATCTAAAAAAAGAACTTAACCGGTAATGCAGTGTTTTCAGACAGTGTTTTCAGAGTTATTGTTGCTTCCATTTCCATTTGTGATCACTAGTTGCCCGTTAAACTTGTCTAAAAATGATATATGTTGCACTTGAAGTCTTCCTCACAGCGCTGCTGATAAGGCAACCTATGGAGGCTGCATCAGCTACCGTGTTCATTGCTCATTTGTGAACCCAGTGCCCAGCAGCTTGGGAGAAGTGACTGATGACTTGTTATATCGTGCTGTTTGCTTTATTTGTGTGCCATGACTAAGTCAGACTGTCCTTTGATGGGAAACACTCATGTTCCCCATCATACCGGCTGCTCTGGGGAAGTCAGCGCTACCTCAAAAGTCAACACCAGTAGCTATATGCACACCAAACTATTGAATTACTCAGGCTGCTTTCACAAAGTACCTCTGAGTACATTTTGTAGATGTTCTCTGTTTGTAATTTGATTTCAGAGCAGTCGGTGCACATGAATGTAACCGCTGGTCTGTATCCTTAATATGTAGCAAGGGTCACTGGCTTTGTATGAGACAGAGCAGCTTGATAGGATGATATTTTATGCAGTCTAACATGTCAGAGTGAAGAATACATGAAGAATCGAAAATCTTTTTTAGCTGATCTGTTTTTCTGGTGGTCTGCACAACATTTCTCTGTCACTTAGTCTGATATGAGACGGGGAGACTGATGTAAGGAGGGAAGAGTGGCAGGATATGTTGCACCGCTCAGGCAGATACAAGCTGTGATAACGTCTGTTTTAAAAACATCTTTGCACAGCTGAAACCATCTAACACTGCACTTGGTGCAATAACGTAGTCCTTTCATGTGCGTCATACGGTGGAAAGTGCATGCAAATGTTGTCTGTGAGTAATATGGACTTTAAAGACAGGATTATATCACTTGATGTTGATCTTGCTTTATTTCATTATACTTTCTTCAAAACAAGGTCAGAATTGGCTCATTTGTTCCTCTCTGAGTGAGTGACATCTCTTTGCAACATCCTGTTTCAGAAACAGATCTTCAGGTTTAGTCAGCTCTGTGTTTTGAGCCTGGAGGTTTCTGTATTTACTGCTTAGGGACAAACCTTAAGAATAAAAGATTACAACCTGAGAGAAGATAACGTTGAGGCAGTTTTATATGCAAATGCGCACATTTTTTCTCCTCTTGTCACATGTGCCTGTAACAGTGGAGGCGTGAGGACGACTTTATCTATTGCCTCTCATCTCCTTTTCCTCCCTCCTGCAGAAAGATGTCGGTTATCTGCAACAGTGGCTAGAGGCGTTTGTGGTGTCCTTTGAGAAGCTCATTGATGTGCAGTCCCTGGAGCCTCGGAGGTAAGGAGGCTAATAGTTATTTGTTTTCTTACAAACGGCATAGCCAGAAGGCACGGGTGGTAAGGATCTCACGGAGAACCATGAACTCTGACCTTCTGTGGAGATTGTTTATGCTACAGTAAACAAGGTCTGTGTAACATCGCCCTTTGCCTCTCGATCCTCCGCTGCCTCCTCCACTTTCCTCCCACCTCCCTCCACATCCTCCTCTCCTCTCCCAGGCTGGAGGAGTGCAGCTCAGAGGTGCCCCAGCTCCCAAGAGAGGTCCTCGTGTACCTCAGCACCCAGCTATGGCACGGTGCTCTGCAGATCTCTGGCGCCGAGCAAAACAGCAGCACCCCGCACCCCCTGCTGCTCATCAAGTTCTTCATTATCGTCTGCAGGTGAGGGACAAGACACTGCCCTTCATCACCATGACTACCCATGAGTCAGATAGTAGCACTGTTGTCTTATTACATGGTTGTATGAAGCAAAGTGTTGATGTCTTTTTTATATAACAAGAAGCACTGGAAAAATTGGTATTGTACACCTGCTGCACTGAAAGGACTCAAGACACTTAGTCTTTTCATGAGGCACGCTGATGTAGTGAATTCAAGTAACAGCTGTCATCTCTTATTGCTCTACCTTATTATACCTATCATAAACGAGATGTGTCAGAGAGGGCCTTTTCAGCTTTGATGCAACTGAGACGTGTGTTGTGCAAAATGGCCTCCAACTTAGTTGCGTGTTTGGCGTATTTGTCTTTTTACCCAAGATGGAAATGAAAAGAGCCTGAGGCAGATTTTTAGGTTTTGATGCCTTGAATATCTCTCTCCTTCTAGGAATATGGAAAACATCGACCCAGACAAGACCCCTGGCTTTGTTTTCGAAACGATCAAGCTTTTGAATTTCTGTTTAAACCAGGTAAGGCCCAGCTCAGGCAATATGAACTGGAAGTCAAACAGGAAATGGATTTAAATGATTTATAATGGGGATTGGCTCGGCAGCCAACTCGCTTAGATCATGCACACGTGGATCATGTAGTGCCCGTTCAGCCAAACCATGCAGAGGTGTGATATGCGAGATCGAAACAGAGAACCTACCCGGTCTTAATCTTGTTTATATTACGTGCCATCTTCGACACACAGAAGTTACAGAACTAGTTTACAGTGAAAAGAGAAATGGGTGTGTAGATGACCTTCTGTTCGTTGTTTTGGAATGCGTTGCCTTTGTATCCTGTTAAAAGAATAGCTGAAATAGATGTGTGTGTGCTGTGGTTCCAGATAGAAGATGGTAACTGTTTGTGCGTGTGTGTGTGTGTGTGTGTGTGTGTGTGTGTGTGTGTGTGTGTGTGTGTGTGTACCAGCTAAAGAAGGGACTTGAGGAGCAGTCATCCCTGCAGTTGGTTGTGCAGTATGGACTCGTGCTGTGTGAGAGTCTGTTTGACCCTTATCAGACATGGAGGAGACGCCTGGCAGGGTGAGTGTGTGTTGCTTTACCCCGGCCTCCAAGTGGGATAGAGATTGCCAGTAAGAATGCGTGGGGGTGGAATGTACAGTCACACACACACACACACACACAAACCGGTGTCTTCCATTTCCCCAGACCCAAAGACTATCATCTGTGCTGACTGTCGTCTTGCCCAGCCCTGTCAGATATTTTAACACCTTGTCTTATTGCCTGTAAGCCTTGATGTCGGGCCTTATTAGCGCCAAATGACTCAGCGGCTCTCAGAAACCTGACTTGGCGTGACGTGAGTGGGAGTGCAGTGACTCCTGTCTTTGTGTGTTTTGCAGGGAGGAGGTGAGCATGCTGGAGAGGAACAAGTATAAGTTCTCGCCTCTCCCTTTGCCAGAGGAGCTGCCCGCCCTCTTCCACGGTGAGACACTCCCTCTCCTCTGATCTCTGTCAGACTTCACTGACCAGAGGAATCTTTCCGTCACCGCCTCGGCACAGCTTAATCCCATCACCTCAAAGTTGCAAAACGTGCCTTTTTACTTCATTCTCCTGGTGTATTGCTCTCGTCTCTTACCTTTGTTGATTCCCTCGCTTGAAAAATGGTCCACTCCAGTCGACATGTTTGCTCTTGAAATTGAAAAAAAAAAAAAAAAAAAGTAATTATGCAGTATCTAATTATACTTTTATCACCAGAGTCCAACCATTTCTAATTATAGGAACTCATTTGATCAGTGAGTGCTGATCTATAAGCCATGGGGGAAATCTCAGACTGGGCAAGTTTCAGTAATGTCCTAAGATTAGGAAGATTAAGCCGTAATACGCAACAGCGAGTCTTTGAGTGGCGGTGTTAAGAGGTGCTTGTGTAACACCTGGCCAACTTGTGAGGCTTGTGCTTCACTGCCATAGCCCTGGTGCCATGCCACTGGTGCTGTTACAGTCGTGTTTTGTAATGTTGAGCCCTTGCTCAATGCAGATTTGGAAATGTTTTGGTATCTTAAGGTGCAGTTTTGTATAGAATTTTAAGATATGCTGTAACTGCAATGTTGTATAGGGGTGTAGACTTTTTTTCGGTTTAGTTTGTATCCCGGTTTAACTTGAAAGAATTGAATTGAATTTTTAATTTTTAATTTTTAATTTAAACCTACACCAGCAATAATAAGTAAATGTCAAATGGGTCATATGCCAACATTTTGTAAAGGTTGTGCAACATAGCAACAGAAAGCTTTTTGTGCTGCATGCAGAAAAGAGTTGTTAGGCAGATCTATGGCTGTGACCCGATCACAGCCGTAATGTTATTCACTATAACACACAGCCTCTCTCTGTTCTGTTGCTTAAGTGGTGACTGTTCTACTTGTTCACTTGTGTTAAAACAAATGTGTAAAAAATGTCTAAGAAATGGGGGGAGGAAAGAAAATCGCAGTTCATGGACAGTTTGGTGAACCAAGAATGTAGAATCACTTTTTTTCGGCCAAAAGTGTCACACCCATAGAATGGTAAGGCAATGGGTTGTCTTGCCTCACTTAACCTTTTGTATGAATTTACCCGTTCATATCCACAGAAAGCCTCCAGGACAGTGATCAGCTCCCAGAGCTCCTCACACTCAGACTGGTTCACCTCCAAGGCGCCGTCATCAGTGGAGGGAAGGTGTGTGCGCCTGTTGCCTTCATCAGCATTCATTCACCGTGGTTCATTTAGTGGTCTGAAAGCGCAAATGAAAACTGGCTGCATGATTCAGAGTAACCGTAAGTTTCTTGTTTTTTTGTTTTTTTTTTATGCAGAAAAATGGCCACCTCTCCATCACCCCTAACTCTGTTGACGACCTGTTCTCCGTCCTGCGAGCGTGGTGCTGCAGGACCTCGGCTGAACCCAAGGACCCGAAGCTTCTGCGGGCGACCCTGCAGTGCCTGACCGCCATGATCCACATCCTGCACTCCAGTAGCCCTGCGGAGCGACAGGTTGAGATCAGGACTATCCTGGAGGCCTACTTCCAGCTCCTCAACTGGAGCCGTCCACCTGGCAGTGAGGAGAAAGAGCGCCAGAGCTGGGAGGAGAGCCTCATCACCCTCCAGAGCAACATGCTAAGTAAGAGCCTCAACGCCACAGCAGTTTTATCTCTCTCAGTCAGCGTTTGGTTTGCTCGCTGTCAGATACTTTTGCTATTAAAGGAATACTTCACCCACAAACTATATATTTTGTATCATTTGCTCCGCCTGAGTTGTCTAGCACATTGCACATGTACTGAACATATGAATGGAAACTTAATTGATCCTGGAGGAAATTTAAAGTGCATGCCCAGAAATGCAAGCGCCAATCACCAGTCACATGACCATGCCCGCTAAGACTCTCATCAGTTAATAGCTGTAGTTCAAGAAAGTAAAGGAGATTTCATGCTGAGTTTGAGAATTTAAATTGGATTTTTTTTGTATATCTTTTTGTGCTGCTGTTTGTCAAAGTCACTCAACTTGTCGATCACCAGTCTGCTTTAATGGAAATGACTGCAGTTTTTGGAGCCTTTGTTTTCCATGAGGCGTGTGATAAAGCATATTTTCCATTAGACATTCAAGGCAACTCAGGGTGACTAAATGATACAAAATACTTTTGGTGAAGTGTTGCATCAAAACCGGTGTCTGTCTGCCACAATGACTCAAAGTCAACATGCTGGTTGTTGTCGTCTTCAGCTGCGGTGCCTGAGATCCTGCAGTGCTCAGACAGGCCTGTCCTGCAGGCTGTCTTCCTCAACAACAACTGCTTTGAACACATCCTCAGGCTTATTCAGAACAGCAAGGTCAGACCCCTGTCCATCTCAGTGTGTCTGTCTGCTCTATAGTCATCTGTCTGTCAGCAACTCATACTTATCCGCCTGTCCATCGGTCTCGTCTGTCTGCCACTCAATTTGTCAGCTCTAATTTATGTTAAATCTCTTTCCTCACTTGTTTGTACGAATGCTACATCTACTGGCACTGTTTGTGGCGAGTGTAACCTGCGTCTTTGTGTGGTTGCCATGAAATATCACAAAAATGTAGTATGCTTTCCTTTAATGTTGTGCTTTTACAGCTGCATGTGTCCTTCTGCAGCTATGGACAGACCAGGATCATGTCTGACTCTACTAGCTCTGAAAGATAACATTGTGTTTTGCTCTAATCGTCTGTCTTTTTGTTTGTGTGTGTATGTGTATGTGTGTGTGCGCGTGCGGGTGTGTATGCCCTGTAGCTCTATAAGAGCTACAGACATAGGCAGCAGCATGAGGTTGTGTGTGACCTCACTACACGTTTACTCACAGAGGTCGAAGTGGACCAGGTACTTTCCCCCATGGTGTTAATATGGGTCTGTCAGCAGGAAACTCAGCCGTCTCCTCTCCACTTGCTCACTGCTCAGTTCTTTAAACAGGAAGCTTTAGACAGGAAGTCTGAGTGCACATGCTCATTTGTAAATAAAGCAGGTAGTGCAACTATATGTGATGACTTCTAGAGTTCCCTCTTTATGTGTCTGTCTATCTATCCGTCTAATCTGGAATGTGATCCACTTCAATCCACAAGCTGGCATAGCCTGGTTGCACTGTGGAAAGTTCAGATTTGTATTCAGATGTTGGACAATGCACCTTTGCTTAGTGCGAGCGTGTTGACATGCATCACATTCAGAATTAGAGGTTGAGTTTCCTGTTGACAACACTGGCTGAGAGGAGCATGTTGTGTGTTATGTAGTGCATGTGGTGGTCATCTCTCCATGCATGTCTTTCACTTGTTGTTCCTATTTTGGCTTCTCTGTTCTACCGTTGGTGGTGTTGTTTTGAAATGTGTGATTTGTAGTATATATATCTGCAGTGTTTGTTTTGCAGGATTCACATTTTTGCGTTATCATAGCCAGGGATTTGATGTCACCTAAATCCTAGCAACAGACAGGGCTTTTGCCTTAATCGGTTCTCTTGCTGTTGGCTTTGGTTTTGCATGCTGGGACCTATCAGTAATTAACAAAGAGGAGATTGTTTGGTTACTTTTGCAGCAGCTCTCTTTGGCCCAAGTTGCTTCAGGTATTGTGGTGTGGTAAAAGACACATGCTTACTCTTCAAGTGACAGATAATTCGAAAACTGAGCAAAAATCCCTTTTTCTGTGTGTTGATTTGGTGGTGTTTCTTGTTTCTCATGCAGCTTAAATATTGTCATCTTTTTGGGGTTTTTGGTTTCCAATGGGGATAGAGCACAGTTTTGTAGTTGTGTGGTGATACATGCAGTGAACCCCGCTTGTCTTTATCTAGGTTTGGGAGAGAGGCTCAGACAGTATCACAGTCCATGCCTTAGGAGTGCTCACAGCTATTATGAGTAACTCTCCCTCTGCTAAGGTAAGGGCCCTTGTGATCTACCATGGTCAAATCTTACACTCCTTTCATTTCATATTCATCATGCATGGGACATTTGTTATTGAGTATGTAATACTGTAATGCTTTCAAAACCCCTGTTAAGTAGAGCTGCGTTTTCATTCATTTAGGAAATCTCATTGTGTTCCCCTACATTGTGTGGAAGTGTGCCAACCAGTTACCCTGTGGAACAGCTTTCTCCAACCTATTTCTGTCTCCCCCCCCTCCCCAGGAGGTTTTCAAGGAGCGGATTGGTTACTCCCAGCTGTTTGATGTGCTCAAGAGTCAAGGTCAACCCACCAAGAGGCTGTTGCAGGAGCTGATGAACATGGTGAAAACAGCACATTTCCTCGTTATTTCCCCACTGAGTTCTGATATCATTCAGAGAGGCCATGGATGCCATGCATTTGTGCTAATTGACTCCCTTGCTCCTATCCAAATTGCTTTAGAGCCAGTTTTTATTTCGAATTATTGACCGCGCAGCCCATAATGAACAGTCCATACAGGGATATACTTGATAGCTCATTTTGTAACTCAGTGTTGTTAATCTAATGTAGTCTTAGCTTAAATGTTTAAATACTTGAAAAGCTTAAAGTTGCAGTTATGCTAACAGGATTGTAAATCAAAATTTGAGCACATAATCATACCACTTATTGTCACGGTAGGACATTTCATACAGTTCCTCTAGTTTGTGCTCTACTTGAAGGCTGCAGGGCAGTGGTGCAAGAGTTCAGTGTTCTAATGTAGCCTGTATGTCTGTATTCCCTCTTCATTGTCTCGCTTTTCTGTCTCATCGCTGTTTAACCTGTCTCTGCAGGCAGTGGAGGGTGAACATGCCCACGCCCATCACCTAGGCATCAGTAACGACCAGCCCTTGCTGCTGCTGCTGCAGTGGCTGCCGGATCTGTCAGGTCAGAGGGACCTCCAGCTGCTGGTGGCCCAGTGGCTGGCCGCTGTGTGTGGAGGCTCCCTGTCCTGCCGCACTGTGGCCGTGGAGGCAGGCATGGTGGGGACGTTGCTGCAGGTCTTGTCCCAGCCGCAGTGTCTAGACAGGCAGTGTGCTGACGCCCTGCTGGGCCTCCTCCAGGACCTGGGCTCTCTGTGTCTGAGACCAGAGGAGCTAAAGAGCCTGCTCAGACTCCTGAGGGTGGATCAGGACAGCAGGAGCGGAACAGAGAGAGGAATGCATCCCTACTGCACCCGTATCATCAGGGTGCTCTCAGCCACGGCTGCCAGGGAAGGCCAGGATAGTGCTTTGCAGTACTTTGATCTCACGCCTCCCATGGCAGGCATCATGGTGCCCACCATTCAGCGCTGGCCAGGCAGTGGGTTTGCCTTTCACGCTTGGCTCTGCCTCAACATGGAGTTCGCCCCTTGTCAGTCAGACTTCCTCACCCCTCGTAAACCCTCACCCACGGGGCTTCAAAACGACATTGGAAAAGGACCAAGGAGAAAGCAGCTCTACAGGTACGACAGGGTAGAGGAACACAGAGTGGATTACAGATGTTGGATATGAAAGTTGTTTTGTTGTCACATGACATTGCAAGAGCAACTAAGTGCAGTTTTAATTAAACTGATTTTTTTCCATAAAGTTTCTTCACAGCAAGTGGAACTGGCCTGGAAGCATTTTTCACCATGGAGGGTGTGCTGGTGGTGGCTGTATGCACTAAGAAAGACTACATGGCTGTCTCGCTGCCAGAGCACCCGCTAATGGACTCTTGCTGGGTAAGTGAGGACACATAGTACTGTATTTGATCAACATTAGCCGCATTTTGTCTGTCCTAAAGTAATATAGACAAAATCAAGGAGAAATTTACACATCATAGTTTCTTCTGAGAATCTTTACACTTACATTTTTTTTCTAATTTAATTTAAGAAAGTGAAGAATGTGACTCTACTTGAAGAGTGAGCAAGCTGGAGTCTATATATATCTATATCTATCTATCTATCTATCTATCTATCTATATATAAATACTAGATAAACTGTGAGGGGTGATTGTTCTTGCTTGCCATGCTTTTTATTTAATGAGTACAAAAGTAATCGCTCTGTGTGATCTTTCACATAGCTGTCTCACTTGCAGCACTGTATGCATTTTCATGTTTTAGTATAGTCACCAGCATAAAATTGTCTCCTCTTCAACACCATAACAGCACTCAGTGGCCATAGTCCACATCCCTGGCCGTCGTCCGTTCGGTCAGAACCTGGTCACCATCTACATCGATGGAGAGCAGCGTAAAACCGCTCAGCTTCGCTTCCCTTCTTTCAGTGAGGTAACTGACAAAAAGGGGAAAGCATAGAAAGCACAATGAGGTCACTTGATACGGCATGAAATGCAAATATTGTGGCCTCATTATCACTTCCCTATTACTGTTCCATGAATGTAGCTAAGACTTAATTGTTCTGCTTTATGGTGTTGTGGTACAGTTCTCCTCTAACGGTCTAACTTCCTCTGCCTCCCACCATGCCCCACCCTGCACAAACACACACACTTACTTCCTCCACCAAGCCTTTTACCTCCTGCTGCATCGGCTCTGCAGGCCACCGGACCACTACCACCACCACCTCCCCCACCCTGCCCACACCTTCCACCCTCCCATCGCCAGAGTTCGCCTTCCCCACTCATGCCCCATCCTTCACTCGCTCCCAGTCCTTCCCAGCGTCCTATGCGGGGGCCCGTTGGGGGTCTATGCGTGATGCCCCAGTGCACACCATCCCAGCCGGGCTGCAGGACACAGAGTGGGGAACGCCCACGTCTCTGGATGGCCTCCTGGGTACTGCCCTCATCTGCCACGAGGCTCTGCAGCCAACCCACACAAGAGCTCTGTATTCTGCAGGTATGTTATTATTAAATGTTGATGGACACGTTTTACATTTCAGGCATTTATCTGATGCTCTGATACAGGCTGACTTGCAAAAAGTGCAAAAGTGCAGATGATGGTAGAAATCTCTGTGTCCCATTAAAACAACTTTTCAGTGTTAATCAGTGTTGTTTGGATATTTCATGGCCCACATCACGTTTCCCTTTCTATCACAGGCCCCAATCATGTGTCCTTATTTAAAGCGGATGGAGAGCTATCGGACCTCAACAACAAGCTTCTGCTCTACTACACTCCGCAGGTGAGTGACTGCAACATGGAAAAGTTACATAGTAGCCTACTGCAGCACACTTTCGTCGGTAATAAATACAAATAATACCAGAAAGACACTGTTTGAACGTGTGTTCGTGTGTGTTTCAGGCCTTCAAGAGTCAGATCTGTCTGGATCTGTCTCCCAATCACCACTATGACGGCAGGCTGACAGGGCACAGGGTCGTGAACTGGGACATCAAGGTGGCCTGTCAAACTATTTTATATTCATTGTTTTCCTTTTATTTTCTGCCTTGTCTTCTATGTCCATCTTTTTTTCCAGTATCTGATATGTTGATATTTTCAAACTCTAACAGCTGATTCCTGATGCTGATATATGCACATATTCTTTTCCATCTAATTTCGGAGAATATCAAGTCCCTCCTGTAGTGGAATTATTATGCCTGCTCTTATCGTGATGGTCCACCGGCAAGTGTGGACATAAAATGCAATGCTTTTCAAAATGTAGACATGACAGGCGTATTGAGTATTCAGGCATAATTGAAGTGTCATCTTATTGGCCTGTCATATTGGGTGAAATTTTCATTTTTGGCCATTAGCTGTATTTCATTTTATCCTTTTTGACTGACACTGATGACATGCTGATATAAATGGTGCATCCTTGTACTGGTTATCTTGCTGCACCGAAGTGTTCTGCTGCCATTCTGGCCGGTTCTCCCTTGTAAAAGTAATCTTTGATCTCAGCAAGACTAATCTGGATAAGTGAATGGATGAAAATGCATCTGTGTGTGTTTCCCTGCAGGATGTGGTGAACGTGGTGGGGGGTATCGGGGTTTTGTTGCCGCTGCTGGAGCAGGTCTGTGACGCTGAGCAGGTGTACAACGGGGGTCAGGAGACGTCAGACTTGCTGGGGCCAGAGCTCACATCCTCGCGAGGCCCTGCCGCCATGCTGCTGCCACTGAGCAAGTCCTCTGGTCAGTGATGTTGGGTTTTAAAGAGTCACATTGTGCCTTGATTTCCAGCACTGCATGTCTGGTATACTGTGATAATTTACTGAATGAGTGTCACGAATAGGCACTGTATCAGTGGAGCAACTCTGCTGTAATTTGAGGACTGAATGTGTTGCTGATGTGTTCCTGTGTCCTTGTGTTCCTTAGCTTTTGTAACACAATGAATGATTTCTGCCATAATTCAAACTAGACACTCTTTGAATTTCAGTGAGCCTGCACACAAAGCATGGTTCAAGGATGTGCAGGATGTGCTAGACAGACAGTAGACTAAATGTGCTATAATACATAGCCTGCAAATATTTCACTTATTTATTTATTTTTTGTCATTTATTTGACTTCATCAAACTTGACCATATCTTACAATACATTTCTGATATGCACACAAAATAAGAACTCATTAAATGCAGAAAAGATTGCAAAAAGTGACGTGCAAAAATAGTACTCATAGTTTCTCATGCTGAGAAAGTAAAAAAAAAAAAAAAAAAAAAAAAGATTAATGACTGCATTTAATAGCTGTAATTTTAAGGTCAGAAGCAACATTAGTGAGTGATAACAACTGTGGGAAAGACTAGTGTGTAGCGCAGTGCACCATCATATGCATAAATACCAAACAGATGGGGTTTAGAGATAAATGAAGTAAACTGTCTCGCAGAGGTGAGTCAAATGCCATGAATACGAGTAATGAGTCATTCTGAGACAATAAAGTGCTGTCGAATGCATAGCTGCTGCCTGTTGGTGCTGCCGGAAATGTTTAGTGTTTGCGTGCGCTCTTTGTTGTCTGACAGAGGGCCGGCTGGAGAGAAACAGCATCGCCGCGTTCCTGCTGATGGTGAAGAACCTGATCCGTCACCACCCGGTCAATCAGGAGAGCCTGCTGCACTGCCACGGGCCGAGCATCATAGGAGCCATGCTCAGCAAAGTAAGGGGCTCCACTGCTCAGTTTGTAACTGCTGCTAACAGCAAAGAATGAGTTGCTTTTGAAAGCTCCAGGAAAGAGCTCTTATTCGGATTCCCCCAGTGTCTGAATCATAGTTACGCCCTTAATATCAAGCATCTTCATTTTTGACCTTTATCGTGGTATTGTGCTGTGTGATTTGTGTGTAATGAATGTCCATGAATCATCCATTCATATCTGCAGATGGGCTGGGTGACACATTGACATTACATTGATATAGTATAATAAGACTAGATATCGTCTGGGATTTTGATTTTGTATTATCATGATATGGTATTGTTGTTATCTTTTCATGGTTTTGAAGGCTGCATAACAGTAACTGCTCTTGTTGTATTTTTTGCCTTGACCTGCTTAGTCACCATATCCACATTACTGTTATCACATTACATGATTGTTTATCAGAAATGTATTGTGTGTAAATATGTCAAAAAAGCACCAGTAGCCCTCCTTGCAGTATCTTCACAATATTTGTATTGAGGTATTTGGATATTATGATATATGATTTTGTCAATTATCACTCAGAACTAGACAACAGATATCAGCATCAGTTCAAAATATTATGACTAGGTTATATGAAATATGGAGAGGTATCAGGACAGTTGACATCGCCAGAAATCATCAAGGAGCCCTCTGGAGATATCTTGGGCTTAATTCAATTAACCATCTGTGAAGGGACGAGCTCACTTGATAACCCCGGTTACACACAGCCATTCACACACTCAACCCTGTAACATTTAGATAAGGTGACTGGCCCGTCTGATGAGCCTGTAGATTTATGACGCACAAAGGACTGCATCATCACATCTTACGTATTTGTCAATGTGGTATTGCTGATAAAGCGATTACTTATTTTTTCATGTCCACAGTGTCCCATGCTTGCAAGTGGGACATTACATACAGTGTTTACAGATGTGGATCTTTGAAGAATGCACACAGTGTGCAGCCTATCTGGTACTGCAGTGGTGCAGTATGGGAGCACAAGACAATCTGGTGGTCTGGCAGGACATGTTGGTGGATTTGACAGCGAGGTGGAGCATCCTGTGAGGAAGCTCTGTCCTAACAAAAAGATTATCCAGTTTGGCTGAGACGCAGATCGGCCTACAAGTCATGTGTTAACAACCTCAGCATGTTGGAGAAACCCTAGCAGATAGATGTTGTGACTTTACACTAGATATATATGGGACTTTGGATTTTGTAATATTGCCCCCTGAAAGTTGATGAGTCGAGTCATCAGTTCTAGACCTCAGAAGGTGGAGTTGTGTTTGTTGTTTGTTATTTTTAGCGTTATCGTGCATTGCAATATGACAATAACAAAAGACACATTCTCTTAAAAGACACTAGGGATATACTGCAACAGGGAATGGAAAAATATTATGCTTTCATATCCTTTTAGAACTGGTAGGTGCACAGTTAATTGGATAAATCGACAGGGGAATTGCAGATGACAGCACTGAAGCCACTCTGTCAGCCACTCAGCCCATAATCAACATGAAAACACGTCACATGCGAGTTTGCGAAGCCTGTATACCGCCGGTACCTCACAAAAGCTGATGCTTTCCAGTGAGCCAGTGGAAGAAAAATGAGGACAACCATCTAATACTGGCGAAAGCAGCCAAGTGGATATTGTGCATGATCTCAGTGGGGCAGGGTGGCACAGCTACAACAGTCTGCTATTATTTAACTCTACCTGCTTAGTTTTCATACCTACATTACTAATGACTGTTTATCAAAAATCTCTTGTGTGTAAATATCTTGTGAAAGCACCAGTAGTCATCCCAGTATCAATATCGCATATATTGAGGCATTCAGTCAAAGATATAGTGATATTTGATTTAGTTCATTTCACCCAATCCTGTATATCCAAAGTGGAAACCCACATAAACAAGCACACATTAAATGCCATTCTGTGCTTTCTGTCTTCCTCCCTGCTCTCCTTGTCTCCTCCCCTCCTGCAGGTTCCAGGCAGTATGATGGACATGAATGTTTTGATGGCGTGTCAGCTCCTGCTGGAGCAGGTTTTCAGCGAGAGCAACAGCCCCCTGCTCCAGCAGCTCTACCAGCACCTCCTCTTTGATTTTCGCATCTGGACTAAAAGCCACTTTGCGGTCTGTCTGGGTAAGGCATCCGCAGCCCTCTTGTTGTCCGAATAATGCACCGGTCAACCTTTTCATGTCTGTAAAATGTGTTTGTGTCGCTTTTATGTGTATATGCGCCTGAATGCTAAAGGGAGCAAGTGGAGGCCGAAAGCACTGTGGAGCATAACACATTATAATGAATGTTTGCAGTTCAAGCCATGGCAAGGACTTAAAGTGAATCTAAGCCTCCAGGGGTGCACTTGTGTACTCTGTGTTGGAAATGAATGTGGTCTTCAGTATAATCATTTGACATTGACCTGTAGGAGGAATTTTCAAATGTCAAACTAAAAGAGATGCCGAAAATATTTCCTCTCTAAAGCACATGTGCAGTACCTGTCATCGGTGATAAAGAATGGCAAACAGCGCATGAGGAGGAAGTACGGCGTGCAGTATATCCTGGACACCATTCGGACATACTACAGGTGAACCCTCAGTTATGAATGCTGAATGAAAACATGCATGTCAGCAGCAGTGTAAAGCATTG
Source organism: Myripristis jacobus (assembly GCA_900302555.1). Classification (NCBI taxonomy): domain Eukaryota; kingdom Metazoa; phylum Chordata; class Actinopteri; order Holocentriformes; family Holocentridae; genus Myripristis; species Myripristis jacobus. The sequence goes on from OMLB01015252.1 coordinate 18,949, forward strand.
AGTGAATGATTAACTTTATAATTAATATTTGAATGAAATGTTTGTTTTTGTTTGCAAAGATAATTCATGTTTTGACTGCTATCTGTGGTTATGTGGCTGGCCTTAGCGTGGAGAAAGATGGCAGCGCTCTGTCAGAAGACAAGCAGACGCTTCAGCTCACTCTCTTCTCCTTGCTGAAAGACTTTCTCAAGGCTCCTATGCCAGAGGAGCTGCACAGCGTCCTCGCCTTCATCCTGACTGTAGGAGAGGAGCAGCAGGTAGAGCTCATACTGAATGCAAAAGGCTTTTTTTTTTTTACTGAGTTTAAAGTTATTATCGTCTGACCTTTTCAGCTCATTATTTCACTTCCAGTCTCCAACAGCTCTCTCTCTCTCTCCCTGGCCATCCACACCTTTATTTTCAACCACATACCTTTGCATCTCTGTTTTTGCAAACTCCTATCATGACCACTTATCCCTCCCTAATTCTTATTTCTTGCAATTTTATCCTCCTCCTGGTCTTTAATCTCTTCCCTCACTCCCTCATTGTTCGCTCCTCGCTCCATCAGGTGGTGAGAGCTTTGGATGTGTTGTACGAGCTCCTGCGGAGCAGCCCTCCTCGTGAGCAGGTGCAGGCCGTGCTGCTGGAGTGGGGTGTGGAGCAGCTGTACTGCCTGCTGCTCACGCCCAGCCTTGGAGATGATGCCAGGGAGAGGGTTTTCAGGGTGAGAACATTCAACTAGAACTCCTCAGCATAGCTCAATATATTTCTGAACATGCCTTGTCTTTGGCTGCAAACTCCCCTGCATTGTATCGTCATCAACAATTTGTTGATTTTAGGCTTTTCAAGAATAGTGTTGAGCTATGAGTTTTTGCACATCTTGTTTTTGTTTGCCAGTGAGATTAGATAATTGTTTCTGATGCTGATCAACATATTTCCACAATTTTCTTGAATCAAGTGATATTAGTGGGTTTATCGGCCTTATTCTACTTTGTTTCACCATGTTTATACTTGTTCCCATAAAAAAACAAGTGGGATTATTTCATCCCAGTGGTGGATTTTTTCATTTGTTTTGCAAAAAACACTGCATATGAAAATTCAGATGGATATTATTTGCAGTGTAATGGGATTACAAATACAAACTGTTTCCTACAGGTTTTGTACAAAATCCTCAAGAGTGAGCGAATATCCGAGCGCGCCAAGCAGCGCATTAAGCTGAGGGATTTCGGCTACCTTGGCCTGGTGTGCTTCCTTGGAGATATTCCCGTAACCATGACCACTGTGCGCTGTCTGTACGAGCAGGTTCTCGCTACAGGTAATGTTACAATAGCCCTTCTCCTCGGGGGCGCTGGGTGTGGACCTGAAAATGGATGACACAGTGGATGACAAATTATTCCATATTAATGATGTTTCATTTGTCGCCCCACAGATGCCAACCCTAACTTCAGAGACCTTCTGGCTGTGGTCTATTTATCCCATAGAGCTGAGCTCACTGTTCGTTTGGATGTCTGTCGCAAGGTCCGTCCGCCCACCTTTCACTCCACATAAGCTTCCATAGTCCAGCTTTGATTTGCTTGTGATGTTTTACTCTCCCTCAGTGTGTTCTTTGTCTAATTGGCACATGCTGTCTCTTTATCCCCTCGGCCCTTTTTGTTACTCCCCCAGCTCTTTCATCTGATCTACTCCAATGAGGACTATGTAAAGCAGTTGGCTCAGCAGCCCGGCTGGCAGGACGTTCTCACTAAACTGTACGTGAAAGAGTCCTATGAGTCCCGTGCTGCCAGCCTGGCGGACTCCAGCGCCCAAAACTCCCTGGATAACACGTACCGGGCCCCGCTGCGCCGAGACCAGGCCCTGCTCATTGAGGATGCTCGCACAGACATCTTCATGAACTACTCCTCGCGGGACGAGGAAGATGAGGAGGAGGACGAGGGTGGCCAGCGAGACATCTCTGAGGGTTTCTCTGATATATCCCAGTCACCCCCTTGTGGAGGTG
>OMLB01015255.1:0-31468 GCA_900302555.1 Myripristis jacobus
GGAACGCCTACATGTTGTTCTATCAGAGGATTAGTGACCAGAACTCTCCTGTCCTGCCCAAGAAAAGCAGAGTCAGCGTCATGAGGCAGGAGGCTGAGGACCTCACACTGTAAGTCAACACACACATACACACACATACAGATGTATAGTAATGAGCAGTTCCTGAGCAAGATGTTAATGTTGACTAACTTGAAGCTACTTGATTTCCAGTTTCCATGAAATGATGATGTATTATCACCTTGCTGTGTTCCCAGGTCCGCCCCCTCCTCCCCTGATGTTTCCCCTCAATCGTCTCCTCGGCCTCCCAGGGCCAACAATGACCGCCTCACCCTCCTCACCCGTCTGGTCCGAAAAGGAGAAAAGAAGGGCCTGTTTGTAGAGAAGATGCCCGCCAGCATTTACCAGGTAAAATGACATCAAGCTACTAGTGTCAGAATTTCTGGACATAATGTAGAAGCTGTAGTGAAGAAGAGTGTTTTTCCACTCTACCTCAACATTAACTCTTCAAACCCTCTCTGTCTCTTGTGTAGATGGTGAGAGATGAAAATCTGAAGTTCATGAGGAACAGAGATGTCTACAACAGTGACTACTTCAACTTCACACTCTCCCTGGCCTCTGTCAATGCAGTATGTGTTTGTCCCGCGTGTGTGTGTGTGTCTGACTGTTTGTAGAGTAAACAGAGCAAAGGGCTGTGATGCTATGGCAATGCTAACCCTGATAAATTTCGGGATCATTAATCACAATTATTTGTCTCAGTTCCAGGAAACAAAATTATTTTATTGCTCTTCAACATGCATTTTCACTTTTTCAGCGCAGTTTTTCATTATTTATTAGCAGAATCTTGTGGGTTTTTTTCTTTTTACTGTTGTCATTCTGACGTTTAGAGGCATTTTAATTTTTTAGCTGTCATCTCATTTAAAACAAAAGTATCTCAAAATGACATTGATTAGCTTTTTTGAACTAAATGTTCTCATGTTCAGACTGAGCAGAAGGATTTCCCATCCAGCGTGGGCGGATTTATTTATTTCTGCTTGAGTGATCGCTGTGTTTCACCTAAGATGCCCTATCGCTGGATTCTTTGTTTCTCATCCAAGCTTCCTACTTTTCTAGCTTAATTTTAATTTAGGTCACACAGGTGCAAGCTGCACAGTCAAAGCTTGTGATTTGTCATGCAGAGTGAAAGCGTGTGATATACCACATTGGGATTTTCAGGGCAATTAAAATACAACACTTTAAATATTGCTAAATTACATGATTATTATATGTGGAAACATAGAATTACTTTTTGCAGTTATGTTGATTGTGCAGCTCTAAAATTCTTCGTGTGTATGTTGCAGACAAAGCTGAAGCATCCAAACTACCAGCCCATGGCTAAAGAGAGTCTTCAGCTAGCTGTTCACTTCCTGTTTCACACCTACCTGCACACCAAGAAGAAACTACGGTACACACACATACTGTACACACACACACCCACATATTATAATGAAAGCATGTTCTCTGTTCATGAAATGTAAATCATGAATATTTACTGTTTCTCTCTCTGTGTCTCTCAGGGTGGACACAGAGGAGTGGATGGCGACAGTGGAGGTGCTGCTGTCTAAGAGCAGTGAGGCGTGCAAGTGGATGGTGCAGTACCTGGTTGGACCAGAGGGAAGAGAGATCACCAGGTCAGTGCTGTTACCCAGCTGCTTAACCTCTGTGGTTACTAACAGTATCACATGCCCGCACCTCTTCTTAAACATTGTTGTCACACTTTACCAACACAGGCAGGAGGAATCTAGCGGAGGCTGTGTGTCATGCAAACTACAGAGAGAAATTCCCAGCCAAACAACTTAGATGTTTCTGTTTGTTTCAGTACAAGAAGTCAGCACAACCTGCAGTTTACTGAACTGATGGAAGTCAAGTCAAAATTTATTTAAAGTGCAGTATCATCAGTTTCAAAACACACCAGTAAAACAAGAAAATAGATAAAATACATGTACACTACACAATAAGAGCAAGTGCAAAAGCTACATAAAATGCACAAACACAGCAGTACATAGAGCAAGATGCATAGAATGTAAAACAATATTGAAAGAGAATAAAGTAAGTAAAAGTAGGAGACAGAACATGTGAATATCAACAGGAATTACAAGTTGCCATAACAACAAAGACCAGGCACAGTTGTACAAGTGGTGTTTTAAAAAAAAAAAATTATTGGCGGTCCAGCAAGTTGATCAGTGTAGGTTGTAACAGTAGGGGGAAAAAATGTTTTCAAGCTTGATTTGAAATTGTTGATTGCATGCAAGCATATTAGCTTACTGTTTTAATTTGCATGGGTTTGAAGGATCATGGAAACGGAGATGGGAAGTTATATGTCTGCCTGCTGGAGAAAAGGTGTCTAAGTAACTGCACCTTCTCAAATGTTTGCCGCTCAACTTAAGCATTAAGGCTGTACTCGCTGATGTATCTGCAGTCTTTACTCTGTGGACAAAACGATTCAGCGCAGTTACTTCATCCTTGCAGTTCTGAGCAACCTAGAATGTATGTTGGCAGGGTGATTTTTGTGGGGGTTTGCCTGAGTCAGGAGTGCAATCACTGCTGCACTATTGTAGCTGTTCTGGTGATATTCAATACTACAGAGTCAGCAGCTCCCAGCACAGCTCCCCTGCCTCATTTTTATCTGTGCTCATTTAGACCTTCTACCTTCAGAATGTGAGGGTGCCCCAAGCTCTCTTTAATGTTTCTAATTCGACCCACACCATCTGAAATTGCGATGGCACCTAGAGCACACTGTTGAGCACACTTGCAGTCATGCCTGTGCCAACAGAAGGATTAAAACCACTTGTACGGGCGCGGCCTGCTGACTTAGATGCTGATTGGCTGAAAGGGTAGGCCTGTCTCTGGAATGTAAACACGTAAAACCAGCCGGTGGAAGGGTATAGTTTACCCCACTCTGTGTGTGTGTGTGTGTGTGTGTGTGTGAGAGAGAGAGAGAAAGAGAAAGGTGTTGGCTTCCACTCTTCCACTACTCTGTGTTGAGGCATGGGGTGATCATACAGCTCTAAGATGTGATTGGTTGTCGAACATCGGACGTTTTGGGCAACAGCACACCCCAACCCCTCACAACAGAGAGGAGAGACATGGTCTCATACTCTGCCGTATTTTTTCGAGGCCAAACCTGCCAGCACAACAACCAAGTCTTCTGGGGAAGAATAATTAGCATGCTCTCTCCCACACACAAACAGCAGTACATTGTAGTGGTAGTACTGTTCTTCATCTTTGCTGAAGACCTTGCAGAACTGTGTGTGGATGTGAAGAGGTCCCGGTGTCTGTAATGTGTGTACAGCATATATATTTTGCATATACAGTGATCCTCCCTTATGTTGCTCCCTCATTGAGGATGTAAAATGCTGAATGCCATATGTTCTACAAGCCTCATCTCCTATTTCCCCTCTCACTCTCCTCTTAGGGTTTGTCTGCTGGAATGCAGCGTGAGGGAGGTCAGGGTAGTGGTGGCATCCATCCTGGAGAAGACCTTAGAAAGCGCTCTTCACTTTAGTGACCCAGGACTGGACGGCCTGACTGACGCTCTGCTCTCTTTATTGGACAAAGACGTCCCTGAGAATGTCAAAAACTGTGCACAGTATTTTAGCCTCTTCAGTAACTTCGCTCAGAGGGTAAGAAAGCGCTAAATAATAACTAAAATATTTGTGCACCCTTACTGAAGAGATTTTAATTCTTATTCTTTTCGTGCTCTCCGTCTCTCTCTCTGTCCCAGGGTTACAATCCTTGTCAGTTGTTGCTGAAACACTCTGCTTATCGGCGGATGCTCATCTTCCTGCTGGGCCCCAACAGGCAGAACAACCAGGTAGGGCTGCATAATTACTTGTGTTTAATACTGCACCTTGATTCTTGTCACTTTGTCACTGTGATTCTGTCCCTTGCACTTTTTGCTGTTAAGACACTCTGATTATGGTGTTTTTCATCCTGTTTTAAATTCGTTCTGGCCTTGCTCTCTTTGGAAACTTTGGACACTTCTGAAAGTAGTATCACCAAAATGCCTAAAATGTAAATAGTTAATCATTTTCACAGTGACGTTATTTGATACCACTTGTTTTAAAATTTGTTCTGTTGCACAAAATAATAAAATGCTGATATAAGGTGCAAAAAAACAAAAAATTTCCAGGATCAGTTATTGTCATTACAATATCTGTTGGTATAATCGGGACTTTTGTTTTAGCCCTAATCAGGCTGCAACATAACCAGGTAAATCTGAGTTTGTGGAAGCAGACAAGGCTTCATTCAGACCAACTGACTGCTGAAGTACATATGCTCTTCTTTTATGTGTCATTTGTTTGTAGTCTGTTTTGCATTGCAAAAACCCAAAAATGAAAATGCATTCCTTGTAGTGGTTTTGGGCTTGTGCATTATTGATTTGCATCTTACCATAAATAGCCTACAAGTTAAGTTGATCTTTTTTTTTCTATGCCATTGGAACATTCTGTCTTTGAACACAGCTTTTCGCTTGTGAGCAAAGCAACAGTTCAGGTGACTGCGGTATAAAACAGGCTCCAGTCTGACATTTCGGCGACATCTTTCTCTCGCTACAGAACCGGCGGTGGAGCCCAGCCCAGGCTCGGGAGTTCCTTCACCTCCATAGCACTCTGGCCCTCATCACTCTGCACTCGGACCTCAGCACACACCGCACCCAGAGTGAGTCCTAATCACTGCCGGTTTGATATTTTCCTGTGATCCACCTTTACAGTCTGACTGTATTTCCCCACCTGTTGTGTTCTTCAGCTCCAGGAGTGTTGAAGCTGAGTGTGAGTAGCATCCCGTCCTCCAGCCCTCTCCTGCCCCTCCACTCAGACATCATGGCCTCACTCTTCACTCCAGAGGGGCAGCCCTATCTTCTAGAGGTAACACACACCAACAGCTCATAGTGTTTAGGTGAGGGTTTGTTAAAGGTTATCAGCCTGGGAGTGAGATTTCTCTTACTTTGTGTATCCATCAGGTGATGTTTGCCATGCGCGAGCTGTCAGGCCCCTTGTCCCTCCTGATAGAGATGGTCACCTACTGCTCTTACTGTAACGAGTCTTTCTCCCTGGGAGTCCTTCAGTTACTCAAGGTAAGAAAGCTGCTAAAACCTCACATACACAGCTGTCTGAGCCATCAAACACGTCGATGACGAGCTCTCGAATGGTTTGTGTGTCACAGACCCAGCTGGAGACGGCTCCACCTCACGAGCTAAAGAACATTTTCCAGATGCTTCAGGAGCTGCTGGTGAGTAACAGTTGTCAATTCAATTCAATTCAATTCAATTCAATTGTCAGTCTGTCTCCATCCGTAACTCACCGAGTAATCACCTCATAAAAGTATGATTAGTTTTAACCAAATTATGATCAGCTTTATTAACCATTACATTAATCTTTCATCTTCAGGTAGTAGAAGACCCTCTGCAAACCCAGAGACTCAAGTATGCTTTTGAGTCAGAGAAAGGCCTATTAGGTAGGTTGTGTTACGTCAGTGGCACAAAACAGCAAAAAAGGCTTCAGAGTGAACCTTTTTCTTACTAACACAGTTGGTGAACCACTGTGCCACTACAACGTAGTCTAACATCAGTATTTTTGTGACTGCTAAATCCACGTAGTATGTGTGTACGAAGGCGTAACTGACTGCTCTCCTTCCACAGCTTTGATGCACCAGAGCAACAATGTTGACAGCAGCCGCTGCTACCAGTGTGTCAAGTTCTTGGTCACACTGGCCCAAAAGTGAGTTTCTCTTGAGGTCAGAGGTCAGGGTTATAGAGGAATAGAAATTCTTAGAGAAATACTTCATTCTGGGCAATTTTAGTCACATATTATGATATTATTATGATTATCCTAGATAAAATAAGGCCAATGCAGAATTCTGAATCTCCTTTCTTCACCAGGTGCACCGCAGCTAAAGATTACTTTAAGGATCTGTCTGGTCACTGGAGCTGGGCGGTGCAGTGGTTACAGAAAAAAGTAAGCCTCTAAAATGCCATATCAGTGCTTTTATGGGATGAACGCATTTTATAGTTTTATACCCTGTGACTGAAACTCTCTCTAATATAGCACCTGTTATTGTGTTTTTCCATTTTATTTCTTCCTCTCTTAGATGTCAGAACATTACTGGACTCCACAGAGCAACGTCTCCAACGAGACATCCACCAATAAAACTTTCCAGCGCACTATCTCAGCACAGGTACACAAACCTGTACCTGTTTCTTTTTCTTGTCCCTTTCTTGTATAGCTACTTGTATGTGTAATCCTCTGCGTGTGTGTGTGTGTGTGTGTGTGTCTCTCCATCTCTCTAGGATACTTTGGCCTATGCCACAGCACTGTTAAATGAGAAGGAGCAGTCTGGCAGCAGTAATGGCTCTGATGGCAGCCCAGCAAATGAAAATGCTGACCGCAGTCTCCGACAGGTATCCCTGTGCCATGTCCCCCTGATCAGCTCCGCTCTGGCTTCTGTCAAAAGCGCTCCTGCTGTGCCGTATTAGCGTGCCCACAGAGCAGTTAATATTGACAGATTATTTGTGGCACATGCATGAATACTAAAGCTAATGGAGTCGGTGGAGTTATGAGTGTGTTGATTGGACATTACGGTCCCACTGTCACAACGTAGTGCACAGCTATTCCTGCACAAACTGTGTTTCCGTCCCTCATGAAAAGGCCGCATCACTCTGTTCTCTTTCTAACGCTCCTCTCTGTCTCTCTTTCAGGGTTCTGAGTCTCCCATGATGCTTGGTGATTCGAAGAGCGATTTAGAGGATGTAGACCCTTAGTTCATCCAACCAGCAGGATCCCTCCAATGGAGAGGCAGCACAGCTCTCGGCAGCCACTAGAAAGACTGCACTTCACCTCTGATTGGTCAGGACTCCACTACAGCCAATCAGAACACTTATTCTCTCAGTCGCTATGGCAATGAAGGAGCTGTGAATAAATCATGAATCACTTCCTGCCAGACCAGCCCAGGAGTTACTGGAGCTGGATCATCATTAAGGGCAGGAGAGCTGATTATAGGGAAGTGGAAACCTTCCATGATAATGGATGACTTCAGTTTATCCTTTTATTCATTCATTCACTCAGAATGACAAAAATATTGAGGATGGGGTTGTGTTGTGTTTTAACAATTTTTTTTGCTCATATTTGCCAATGTATCTACATAGACATATTCATATTGTAAAGATTTGTTTCATAGATGTAATTTCCAATGTAAAATAATATTTTAAAGTCTCCTGTGCTCTTCTCCACAACCATGTAACTGCAAGAGGTAGCGTCACCTCACCTGCTCTAGAGGAACTTGCATACAGAAGTGTGTGCACATGTACAGGAACACCAATACACACACACACACTAGCACGCAACAGTGGTGGAGTTAAGTAAGCACTTTATAGTCCAACCCAGTCTATTGTGATGCACAGCAGCACTGGTCAGTTCCTCTAGAGGAGGGCACGTCCCACCTCCTCACACATGTCTCCTCTTCCTCTTTTGCTTTTTGACACATTAGAGCAACTTATATCTCCAGTGCCACATATGCAGACACATGATAGCAAGCCCTTATAGCAAGCCACGCAGCCTGTGACTGAATCTTTGACCCTGGTATCCGCAGTGTAGCCATGGGAATGCAGTATGACAGGCCTTGTCCTAGAAACTGGACAGAACCAGGCCCTAAGCAAATCTGGAAAGAGCCACGCCCTGGTCAGCACTCTCTTTTCCTTTTCTGGCTGACGAGCAGCTCATCTGCTGGATTTTACTCTTTTCTTGCGTTTCTCTGTGTTTTACGTGTTTACTTTGCGGGCTTCTTCTAGTTGGGATGAATTTGGAAAGGAAGTTTAGGGTGAGGGACTCATGCCTTATGCAAGTAAAGCTGCTGTGTGAGTGCACAGACCAGCAGTGGTGGGCCGTCAGTGCTGACTGGAGGGGAGCTCAGGAACATGTTTTATTTTTGGTGCCAATGTTATACACACACATACATACATGCATACATACACACATATGCACAGACGAAAGCACTATGCTAGAACAACATGCAAACATATGCACATTCGCTCACTCACTCACTCACTCACAAAAAAACACAAAGAACAGGTCCTCCTCGCTTCACTGTTACCTCTGTGCTTTATCAGGTTTGATTTGCCAATGGATTTTCTTTTTGTTTTGCCTTTGCTTTCGTCTACCTTTGGAAACACACACAGAGGAATCTAACCCAAATGTAGCCCAAGAAAAACTCCCATGTAAACCATTGCCCTAACCTAGTCATCGGGAGACTTGAAGTGCCTTAACCTCCCGATCGGTCCCCTGCCCCACTTCTCTGACACTGTATTGTCACTTCTCTCTGAGAAGAGGTTAAAGTCTGCTCCCTGTGTCCTGACTGTAACAACACATCAGTCTCTCATCTGGTCATTTACAATCTTGCAGTTGGGACTGCAATAGGGCTTCCTCATTCCCACTAGACCCAAAACGATGGGGGAATTTCCTCTGTGTGTTCCGAGCCAAGGACTGTAGGAATGTAACTGTTGGTTGTTATCTGGATCCTGTGTGTATTCTGGGTGGGGGGTGGGATTTGGGGGTGTCTATGCCCTATTAAAACAGGGTTAAGCTGGACAGGACAGGGTTTTTGCGACGGTAAAATGCTGCTTCTTTTCACACAATGTAGACTAGAGCAGAGACACATTGTAGATTAGATAGCGATTTATGCTAACTAGTTTGACGGACGTTCGGAAAGAGAACCACATCCTGTGCGTTCTTGAGCATTCACAGTCAGCTTGAAGGGCTCTTCACCCTCTGATCGGCTCTGGTATCAGAAAGAATCCAAACTAGCTTAGCATATTAGCTCTCAGCTTTAACAGGTCAATGTTTACAGTGTGAGGACCTATTTAGCGATCATGCAAATTTTATTTTTTCAGTCGGAGTCAACATGAGGTCAATCTGCTAAGGCTCCTCTGCATCCTTGCCATGGGGTCTTAGGATAGGGAAATCACTCTGATTGCCTCTCGGCGCCACTCAGCCCATTTTCCTCTCTTATCTCACTAGACGTGAATGTGACCCTGTGCTTTCTGGCACCTTTGCATGTGTGACAGTGAGTGGTGGTGAAGTTTGTCTTTACTGTACTGTTTGATGGAGGATAAACCAGCCCCTTGTGTTGTTTGCTGTGTAATTCTCAAATTCGCACTTACTTTCACAAATCCACACCCCTTCTCTGTGGCTGGCTACGTGCTCTCTGATGGAGCTGCATGCAGCCCGCGCCGAGTGACAAGTGGCCATGGCAACATGAGACGAGCTCAGCCCAGAGTCTAGGTTCGCCCCCTTATACAGCACCAGAAGTACTTTTTAAAAGGCTTCCAAACAATCTTTTCTTTTTATCCCTGGGATGCAGGGAGGGATGGTTAAGTGGGTAGGGATTGGCATCTATACGGGTTTTTACTGTCATTCAATTTTGAACATTCACTTCTGAAAGTCATGGCAGGATTCTGTAATGCATGTTAAAACCCAGTTTTAATTTGTACATCAGAGTTTGATTATGGGGAAATTTGATATAAAATAAACTGGAATGCACAACCTTTTGCAAACATTGTTTTTTGTGTGTTGTTCACAGTTGTGGTCCAAGTATTCAGTACATAATTCAGTTCAGTTGGGTTGGGGTTAGGAGTGCCAGAGAACTATGGTACAAAATGTTCTAATGTCCCAATATTGGATTATATTCATTTCTGGCCTCTGATCCATGTTGAATTATATGGTTCTCAAGTTGACCCTTACTGGATATCTCCCACAGATGCTCAGAGCAGGTGACCTGAGCAGCTCAATCCAACATGAACTGAATTCACTCGTTCAGTAATCCATGCACAGATGGACAGACGGCTGCCATGAGGAATTGCTCCTGACAGACAAAGATGTCCAGGTATCCTGTGGCAATTAAACTTGTCTCCACCTATCAATGCACCGTGGCGTAGGTTGTTACACAACATAATGGACAGCTGTCCCTGTGGTTTTTCTCATACACAAGTCCGATAGAAGTGAATCAAGTATTCATCAGACCATCTAGTTTTTAAAGACCCTTTGTTTTTGTTCTTAAGCCTACTGCAAGTCGAGTTTTTTTGGCTTTGGCTAGGAAAAATTGGAATTCTGCCAAACCACATTCATGTCAAGGTACAATGAGTTGTGCACTCCTTTATGAGTATTTCAGTAGCCTACTAATTTTTCAAACTGTCAGACGACTGTGGCCGTGGCCTGCTCTATGCAGTCTGTGTTGTCTCTCACTCTTTCATCCAAGAGCTGCTCTGAGCCCAGGCTTTCCGTGGCCTGGATGCCATGGAAAGGGTGAGGGTTAAGACGATCATGTTCTGAAAACACGGGAAACTACTTGCATACAAGCCCCTGCAGTGTTGCACTTGTTGACACACTGAAGCTGATTTGCTTGGCACGTTATCGCCTTATCCTGTCCAAAAGCCCTTTAATTGCTACTACACTAAATCTGCCTCAAACCAAATGCTACGTAAACTTGTCCTCTTTTCCTCTATATAGTTAAAGAAATGGATTTAAAAGATCTGCAGGTGATTGTAGCTTTAACTTGGATTGACCTCTATCGATGAGAAACATACATATGCTTATCTGCTACACAGAAAGGGGTCATGACTTGCTACTTTTTGTTGTATGTCGTTCCCCCAAGTTATGAAAGAGCACATCCTCAGGATAACATTTTTATTGGAAATGTTTTATAAAGGTACAAAATTATTGCTCATGTTTCAAGGATAAAGAATAATATATGACATGGTTTCAAAAAAGCTACCAAGTCAGTGTATATGTGCAAGATGAGGCAACATTCATAAATCTGAAGCATCAGTACAAGATGCCTAAAGGAACACATATCACCTAATCCTAAACCATGAAGCACACCCAGCACTTGTGCAGAGATGCTTACAGTCATGGTTGAATACGAATGGTTAAGGTGTTTTCAGAGGTATAATAAAGAGGAGTAAGAGTGGTCAGAGACAAACGTGACAACTCAGCACCTGACAACCGACAATATTCTGCCTCCAAGGTGTTGGACATCAAAGTGGCAAGAGCCTAGGAGTGAGGAGACGTGGTAGGCTGCTGTTGTCGGATGCGACAGCACACAGCGATGCCAGCTGCCCCTTCCGCTCCTGTGGCACTCCGGACAAAGCAACTGTTGCCCTTAGCAACCGGCCCCAAGACAGCAGAGCCCCGAGAGACTGCACTGCAGTCCGTCAAAGTCCAGCCAGAGGGACAGGACACCTCAACCTGTGAGAGAAGAGCCGTAACTTTAACCAGTGGAGAAGGGAGAGGATATGATTTCAAAGGGAATGTAAGAGAATGACCGACATGGACGTTTACACATTTCCTCTGCATGTTGCCTATCAAAATACACACCTGCTCATTATCAGAAGATATGTGTTCCAACAGGTGACATTCCAGAGACGGAGCATGGCAGCATACTGCGTTTGATGTCACCCCCTCCCTCACCATGCAACGCCTCCGCTCACCATGATGAGGACGTGAGTCAGACAAGACCTCAGCGCCAAACCAAGAGCTGCAGCCTAAGGAGAGATGAGCCAGTATGGTCAGGCAAAATTACACCAACATGGTTACAATACACACTGAACTGGATTAGTGATTTTCACACAAAGCTGCAAAAAGCACTGACCAAACCTCCAACCTGGAATCATCATGACAGTAATACAGTTTCAGGTAATACAAGATTTTCTGAGAAATAGAAATCAAAAATGTCAGATTTGTATATGCATATTTTAGTGGTTAAAAAGTGCAATGAAAACATTGGGGTGAGTAGTTTTACTGACTTCTCCAACTCAGTTACACTGATCCCTCTGAACTTCCCACATTAGAACAGTGACCCCAGCTGGACAGCCGTCCTCACAGCGCAAGTCAGGTTAACAGCAGCATTGTTACACACGTCATTCACACTAGCAAGGACTGTAGTTGCATCTTGTGCCGAGTACCCTTACCAGTCAGGTAGTGTTGCTTGCTGACACACTCAGCATCTTGTCCAGCCTGAGAACTGGAATGGACTTGGCACTGCAGACCACTCACAACGCAGCAACGGGCCACGGCATACACCCCTTTACCCCCTGGCCCGTTATGAGCAACACAATCCATCTGCCCATTATTTTCCTGTGGAAAACAGAATGGAAGGTTTATCACCTTCTAGTGTGCTCATATGGTTGGATCCAATTTTTTTAAAATAAAGAAATGTCTTTTTGAACTCACTATGATGGCCTCTCCCATGCGGACCCCATCAGGGGCGTAGCTGGTACAACCCATCATCTCCTCACCTTGGCGACAGCTGATGACTGCCTTGTCCGCGGTCAGGACCCCGGACCTCTCAGACCACACTGACCGACACAGAAGCTCCACATCTACACAAATAACACTGAGCCAGATGGGCAACCAGAGCAAACTGCACTCAAATGATAAATTTAATTTACTGTGCACGCGTGTATGAGGGTGTTAGGTGCTAACCTGTGTTGTTGTCTGCTGTATCAGGTGGCATGGCTGCCACCAGGTTTGGTGTGGAGAGACGGTGTGTTTCAGGCAGAGACAGGGGGTTGATTGTGTTGCTAATGGAGTAACGCAGCATCTTCTGGAGGACCTGCACTGATGATGCATTAGGACTAGAGGACAGGATCACTGCTGCTATACCTACACATGCAAAAAAAAAAATACAAATCCCATATACAGCGATAACAGACACTATTATAGCAAATAAAAAATACAGACTGCTTTATTTCCAGATACATGAGTTTTTCTATAGGTGTGTTTTTTGTATTTTGCTGTTGTGTGTGCATGTCTGTGGTCATACCAGCAGCATGGGCAGCAGCCTGGGAGGTCCCACTACGGGAAGTGAAACAGGTGCTGCAGTCGCTGCTGGCACTGACTATATCATCGCCTGGTGCAAACAGATCAACACAGCGGCCAAAGTTGGTGCCACCTGCTCCCAGTGACACGGGCTGGTCTGCTGAGTTCACGGCCCCTACTGTGATGACCTACACAGAGGAGAGCAGTTAAAGTAAAGCCTGTGTGTACGTGTCTGGATGGAATCACGGTGCCAAACGTTGCCATATTAAATGTGTGTGTGTGTGCCTGTGCATGCACCTCAGGCTCTGAGGCAGGTGAATAGAGGCAAGCATCATCTCTAAAGTTCCCTGCAGCAGCGATGACCACAGCTCCATTACGCACCAGGTCCCGACAGGCCATGTTTAATGAACGGCTGAAGCCACCGATGAAAGGCAGCAACACAACCACTGCACCCGCTGGACGGGCCAGTAAGGCTGCTCGGACATACTCCAACCCTACATGGGGATGTTCAGAAATTGAATGGGTTGAGTGATAGAGAAAAATGGTGACTGGTAAGAGAGAAGTTCAAGGGCATAATACCTGCCAGGGCTCCTGACACAGTCCCCTTCCCTTGACAGTTGAGCACGCGAACCAGGTTAACACTGGTGCCCCTGGCAACACCAGAGTCTCGCCCACTCACAACCCCAGCCATGTGTGTGCCATGACTGTCACACTGACTGGCCTATAGCAGAGACAAACTTGTACTTAACAGTGATCTGGTGAGGGTAGCAGCAGAGTGAAATATATGCCACTGGACAGTCATAGGACAGAGGGTGCTGTCTATGGTACATGGCTGACAATCTAAGCTGAGAGCAGAGAGTGTGTAAAAAGATTATTAAGCTGAGCTGAGAAATAAGCATCCAGTCAACTAGTTTCTTTGTGTGTGGGAGTGTGTAACCTGTCTGTGAACTCTGACTCCATCCTCCTCAGGGACATTGCTGAAGTCTGTGATGAGCACACGGCCCTCAATCTCTCTGTGGGAACTCTGAACGCTGCCGTCCATCAGATACACCTCTGCCATGCCGCCATCATCTACAGAGGAGGTGTGTATGGGTTACAAAATCTAATTACTTTGCATGTGCATGTGCGAATGAACAGATAGAGGGTCTCACTAGGTGGTGTGTATTCCCCAGTGTCCGATGTGGCGGTGTGAGGCTGCAGTAACTTCTTAAGGTTCCAGGGGACACTTTGGGCAAAGACAGACGAGTCCTCCTCTATGTAATCCACATGAGGTAACTTCACCGCCTGGTGAGAACATAGTCAAACATAAGTGATGCACAACTTGGAGGGCAAGCCTACCTTCAGTTCAGCATTTAGCCACCTTATGAAACTTCATGATGGACCACAGTAAGTAGTGTCAAGCTCACATAATGTAGAGAAAACATGTTTTTAAGGGAAAAAATCTCCTAATGATCACCACCTGGAGGTCATTGTTAAACCAGACTTTGATTTACCGCCATGTCACTGGTCAAAGGTGAGGAGCCAAGAGGTCAGATGAGCTGTGAGGTGTTAGAGACTGTTATTCAGGGGTGCAGCAGCATGCACAGCAGCTGGAGGTCAGAAGTTACCATGTGAAGGACATCACTGCTCATCTTGACCAGGAAGCCGTGCAAAGCTCCAGAGTAGGTTTGCAGGATCTCCAGCAGGTATCCTCTCCTGGCTGCCTTGGCTTGCAGCCTCCTGATGGTCCTGTGGACTTGAGAGTCATGGGAGCCCTGACGCAGGATCACCAGGTACTGACCTGGCATACGCCACGCTGCCTAGAGCACAGAACACAGAACACACAGATGCAGTGTCTTCATGTGCAAGAGAAGGTGTGTGACAAAGCGTATTCTGTTTTCAAACAGGTGAATGATGCACCATTTGGGCAAAAAGTAAGGTCTTTGAGAGTGAGATGTTGCATCTTCAAAGTTGTCAAATAATGTCACATGTAAATATGTTGGCACAGTGTTTTGCATCACCTTGTTGCACCTGAAGAACTCGGCAGCGGGCTCGGGTAAGGTTTCGGGTTTCGTCTCGTCCTGGCGGATCAGGTCCAGTATCATCTCGTCGTCCTCAGAATAATCCTGCGCGCTCACGGCCAAAGACATGAATGCGCACAGACACAGCGCCCAGCCAGTCCAGTCTAAGGCGCAACGCATTCCCGCGACCACTCTTGGAATTTTTCCAGTGAATTTAACAGCATTCATTATAAAACTGTACAAATTCACAAATGACTTTTTATTTTATGATAATCTCACAATTTGCCCGGGGTTTTTGGTCTCTCCGCCAGCCATGCGTCTTGTATCCCAACAGTAGGATAAAGCCTTCAACACGTTATAATATGTACTCAGGGAAAAAAATCTAACAATTGATTCTTACAATTGAAGGCGGGGACTGGTGACGTCTCAGGGGCTCACGCCACCGCTTTTGTATCGAATGATTCTCCTCCGTTAAAAACACCTCTGACTGAATCTGTGGCGGAGTCATGTTTCACGCTGGAGGGGACAGCCGCCAACCTCAGTTTAACCCACTTTGATTCAAACTTTACCGGATCCCAAATTACACTGCAGCTACTTTCAGATCAATTAGACTATATCTGATTTGTTAATGCGGTTATTAAGATGTGCAATTAATATTAATGCTGTGTGTCTATTTGATAATGAACAAGTCATGTATAATATGTAGGTTCTTCCGAATATGGCTGGTTGAATGTGCGCAGAAACAATAAGGCGGATGATGGTGAGTTAATATTTGTCGTTTTCTTCAGGTTCTTGAAGTTTACATAGTTGCGGTCCTGAGATGCGCTCTTAGGTGTTGAGCGCGTCTCTCTCTCTCTCTCTCTCTCTCTCTCTCTCTCTCTCTCTCTCTCTCTCTCTCTCAATAGCAAATAGTGCCATCTTCTGGGACTACCAAGCATACAGAGGTAACTTTATTACTTTATTGTACATTTTGCATTGACACGATGTGGTGGGAGCCTGTTGGGATAGGGCCAACAGGTTTCCATTAACTGTAAAAATCCAAATATCAAACAGCATCATGACTGAATGGAGCTGACATTATGGGAAAGGCTCTTTAAAAGATATGAAACCACTCTGTCCTAGTGTCCTAAGCAGAGAGACACCCAGGAGTCTTGTGATGGGACTGATGAGGTGCTTCCCATGGTGCACCTGTGTCTGGACGCTCCTCTGTGCCCCCTCAGCAGATCAGACCAGGTGCAGTGTGGGACAGCTGTGACAGTGACTGGTCAGGGGTTCAGTGAGGGGACTGTTGGATTTTTGGCAACTGAAGCCAGGAATAATTCTGAAACGAGATGACAGAAAAAAAAAAAAGTTTAGTCAAATTACAACTTTTAATGCCATTTTTAACCTTTTGTTTATCCAGTGAAATGTTTTCCTGAGCACACACACTCTGATCGAGCTCTGTCCTGCTCCACATTCACATAATTACTAACATTCACGTATGGGGGCTGGCCAGTATAACCACTGTTTTCATGTGTTGGCCACTAAGCAAACTGAGGGTTAAGCGCTTTAATCAAGGGCACATTAATGGTAGTTGCTGAGGGAGGGGACGGTGTTACTCATTTTCCCAGCTGGTCTGGATTTCCAAGCCAGTGACTTTCCAGTCACAAGCTCGCTGCTCCTTTTATCTGTTCTACTTTTCTCTGTCCTCACCACTTCCTCATTACCCACCTCCTTTATGCTCTGCTGCTACCGCTACTCCATCACATCATCATTAATTTTCCCCTAAAGATAAGATAATAACATTAATATCTACGGTATAATTAGTGCAGTCGCCCTCCCGTCACTGAGCCATATTGCACTGCTGCTGTCTCCATGTAAGTGTCCTGAGATGACAGACCACAGGGAGTCGTTAAGGCCTGAGTGAACGCTTACCGGCAATTGGCTATTAGGCCAGAGTGTGTATGTGTGTGTGTATTTGATATTACGGTACCTCTGATGTTTTGTTTCAGCTGAAGTATACACGCTATCCTCCAGCCTCTTCTCTTCCTGAATCTGAGGAGCCAACATGACCTAAAAAACACACACACACGCAGTCCATTAGCAATCAAATCTCCACTTCATATTGCGTACCATCTTTTATCACTTTCTCTCCAACACCCATGAGCTTGATCTACCTTGGGATAGCACTGGCAGAGGCTCCATACAGTCCCGATAGCCACCATGGTGACACCCAGGACACACACGGTGGCGTAGACATGGGGTCGCTCCTCGGTCATGATGAACAAGCCGAACGCTGACACGCACAGCCCTGCCACTATCAGTCCATAGCGATATGGCTTCCCTTCTACCATTGCCACAGCCACAGCAACCCTCTGAAGTCAGCACTGCAAACTCGGCCAGTGCGAAAATGGCTGGGCTTGATACTTGATAGTGCCTTGCCCGCTGGTTTGGCTTCAATAGTCGTGTGGTGTGTGTGGAGACTTTGTGTTTTGTGTCAGGGTTTGAAGGTGAGGGTGGAGAAAGCCAGGTTAGGGTTCCACTCTGCTGCCTATTACAGCCTGCAGGTCTAAAATAGCAGATGTGTGTAATAATGGGTCACCTTGCTTCAAACTGCGGGCAATAAGGGGGGCCACAACTCAGCTCCTGGACCTCTCACCTATGAGGCCCATTGGCCAAAAACCATCTTGCATAATACTCACCAACACAGCTATTTATTTATTACTATTATTAGTTTTAGACCATGATAAGATGTAATAAATGGCTGGAAAAAGTAACACTTACTACACACTGAAGTGGCACTTTTGTCAGTGTCACTTCATCTTCAAGCACTTCAGCTAATATTTACTCTTCTTTACAAAGACTTAATCACATGTAAACACCTAGACACATTGCAGATTGCGCTAAAACACTGTTACATTAATGAGCAAGTGATGTAGTTAGTGACTACAGCATGGGGCTTGCTCCGAAACAGTGCTTGAAGGCGCACTGACAGGCAAAAGTGTCACATTTTTTTATTTTTATACTGTGTTAAGAGGTAATAAATGGCTATGTGGGCAAGAATTTTGCAAGACAGATTTTGCCCCATCAACCTTCCATACTCGTGTTCTCTCTCCTCCTCAGCTATTCATTTTATAGTTTCTGCGTCTGTTTTTTTTTTTAGCACTGTGTAGGATTTCCAGTGCTAGTTAGGAGGTGACTCAGAGATAAGTAAACATTCCTCATCACAACGTTTCAGCTGCTTCCTTCTCAAATAAACAATCCATCATTTTTAAGTGCAACACCACCCACAGAGAGCTGGACAGCTATTCCTTAACTCAAGTTTATAGTAACATCACAACATAACACAACACTGCATGTTCCTTCCAACACTGGATACAAACCTTGTGGAGTAACACTGTTCTGTTTAACATTCTGCTGTCGACAATTAAGGCATCTTGCTTTGGAATAAGTCGTTAATAAATCTTGTGCAAAGTTGTGAGCGGAAAGAGTGCAGACACAGAATGACACATTGTATAGCTGGGTGTATGGAAAGAAAAAGTGTCGTGCAGCCACAGTAGTAGGTCACATAGACAGATTCCAGTGGGCCACTAGAGCCCTTTGATTAGCTTTATCCTTACTTGATGTCTACAACTCTATAAATTTGGGGTTGCAGTCAGTCTGTTGACATTAATCCCTTCACTCAGTTGTACAGTTACATAATGGTCTTCTCAAGAAAGGATCAGGGCCTGTAGAGGGTGAAGCAGAGTTGTAGTGATCTCCTGCCCCCTCTCCAGTCAATCAGTCACAACACAGTTACTAGACACCAAGGCCACATTGAGATTCAGTCTGTGAAAGTCTTCAGTCTGCCTCCTGTAGCTCCTTTTATGTTTGTTTGGGTTCAGGATGGCTGTCTTAAGGCACAGATCAGGCTGATAAAGTGAGTTCACTCTTAGTAAGACGGATCCCTGCATGGCTCTCGCTAAGACCCAAAGACGAAGGCACTGGCGTGGGGCAAAGATGTCCACCAGATCATTGCTCTCCCTCAAAGTGAGAGGTCATAGCTGCGGAGCATGTTCTTGGCTCTTCATTACTGTGTCGTAGGATGGAGGAGGCTCCATGTCCCATGGAGGTGGGGTGGATGGCAAGGAGGGCTCTGGCTCGGGCCTCCTGCTTACAGAGTCCTCTGACATCTCTCGCCGAATCCGGTCCAACCTCCTAAGGAGAGAGAGAGAGAGAGAGACAGTGGCATGTGTGGGTGTGTGCTGACTTTGCTTTGGCTGCCTGACAGGAAATGCCCATTTATTTCCATCATTAGTCATTTAATCCAGCTTTCCTCGCAAGCACAGTTTTAATTTTGTATTATCTTTGAAAATCCAAGGCACAAACCTCCATTGTCCCTCACTTTTAAATAAGAATTCAGAGACACTGCCTCCCAGTGAATATGGACTCTCTCAGGTCAGTGTCTGGAGGTAGAAAAAGCCTTGATGATGGAAACTGTGTTCCTGGCTTGTCTCCTCTACTGGGCCGGACAATGAGCAGAGCACGTCTTGTTTAAATTCACAAGCCATCATAGATTACCTCAGACAATGCCAGGGGAGTCTGTCGGCCACATTGTGTGCAGTTGTGAGCCTGCATGTGTGCCTTCTGTTTTCTCCGTGACCTACTTCTATAATCAGTCCATAATCAGAACATCTATTGCTTTCCAGTTCTCTGGGTCACAATTTCGGTGTTTTCCAGTGCCTGCTGCATTTCACAGTTCGCTGTCACACTATTGTGTTGCAATATATTTTGTATTGTGTCCAAGAGGTTGATTAAACACACTATTTGACAGCTCATCTGTCTAAAGGGTGACTGATATTAAAGACTGTAAAGAAGAAGGCCCTTTAGTCATGAGGGAAAGACATCCAAGGCACTCCTAAAAGGCCTCTATTCTATTTGGCATTCATTATGAAAAGTTTGGACATGGTTTGTAAACTTTTCGTGATTCATTGCCAAAGAGAATAACGCTTTAAACCTATTTTGGACTGCTTTAGATCTCCTCATCCTCGCACATGCATGTGGCTTTGTGTGCATGTGTACCTTTGTATGGCCACGGCCTGATGTGGGCTGAAGCGGGTGCCGGTGCGTGGGTGCAGGAGGAAGTGACCGGGCACCGCCACCTGGAGATTCTTCATGGCAACACAGAGCCCCGTGACCACCAGCCCTGTGCCCCCCAGACCCAGAAACAACCCGAGTATAAACAGGGGGAGAATCTGGCCTATGCACAGGGCCATGACCACCCCCACGGTCATCAGCACCAGGCCCAGGCACAGCACCACGCCATGGGGGAACGGCATCCCTGCTTGGCCGCACTGCAGCTTCTTCACCTAGCTGCACCTCCACTTCACTCCACTACTGCCAGTCTGCAACACACACACACACACGCACACACACACACACACACACACACACAGAGGCACACAGAGATAGTGTACAAGACTTCAGCTCAAACTGCTAGTACGTGAGGCTGAGTGATAGAGGGAAGAAGAAAACAGAGGCATTCCCTGCTTTGCCTCAAACAAGCGAGGAAGCAAAAAGGCGAGGTGATTTCGCGAGTAGCGCGCGGACACAATAGCCTCTATACATTCCGCGAGCATGTTAATTATCTGTGTGTGTGTGCGCGCGCGTGCGTAAGTGCGTGCGTGAATGCTGACGATCAACATCGATCCACGATACCTGATAGGAACTCACAGAGCGAGGAGCTGTTCAGCAGACGCGTGTCAGGACTGAAAGCCAGGCTGTTGTTGTTATTGTTGTTGTTGTTATCAGCGCCGCGTCTTCTCCTCTTCATCAAGTTTCACTTCCCTCAGGATGCCCATATGGCGTCCGAGCCCTACAAAAACTCTGGGTGAGAAGAAAAACGCTCCCTCCACTTCAGTGCGCGTCCCACGATCACACAGTCTTATCAAAGTGGACCGCGCCCGTGTTAAAAGGTCTTCTGCCGCCTGCTTTTCTCTTTCTGCAGAGGCATATCCGGTTCGCCGTTGTCAAGGCATTGAAAATCATTAGGATATGAGTTAATCTCGCAATGTGGGCTGAGCACTCCCTGGTCTTCATCTGGCTACAACAGCCCCGTGCTGAGCGAGGAAGTCTTTTTATGAGGAAGGCTTTTCAGTGACGAGGAATAAAGCGCAGGGCGGGCGCAAGGTCTGAACAATGTCAGGCTCCTTCTGTTTGGGCATGCTGTTTGCAGAGGGGAGAGAGAATTATAGCCTGAACTATGAACCGATAAAACCTGTGAACCAAACAGCCTATTTCATTTTTTGGACTGATGCCTGGCTGTGGCTCCGCTGGGGCTGGAGCAGAGTCACTTTGTAATGGCCAGGCTACTTTTAAATGAGTTTAGGTCTACTTGAAGTAAAAAAAAAAAAAAAAAAAAGCAATTGTCAATGACTAGCCAAATGATGGCTATATTATACATCAGATTCAGCGTTTGTTCATTAGAGCATTGTAGGCATCTCCATTCATCACAAATCCAACTGTTCCACTGGTTTTTACTTTTTTTTTTTTTAAATCTCTTTGCATCAGTAGTTAGTTTGTATATTCTGAATGGAATAAAAAAAAAAGTACTGCAATTGTTCCAGAAAGCACTCAAACTTTTATTAATATCATACTTTGCAGAGCAGTGATCTTCTCCACCCTTGACTGCTTATCCCCACTTTTATTTCCGTTACACTGTTACATTCTAGCAATAAATTAAAGCCTTTGATTTGCAGACCACATGTACCCAAGTTTAGGAATGTGAATATGAGGCCTTCATGATTGACATAGTGTAGCCATTAATTTCCCTGGCCCTTAGTAGCTCTTGCTGATTGAGGAGACCACCAAGAGTCAGCTTGTGTGTCCTTAATCATTGTTTTATTAAATAAAGTTGAATACATGATTTAAAAGATGACACACCTGTCTCCCTTGAATAAGCAGCCAGGCCTAGCTGGCCAAGACTAAAACATGTTAAGCCTGGAAGCATGCACATTCATAAAAGGCACAATTGACAATAACCTGTTTGCCAGTCCTCTTTCCTGTGACCTGTATCAAAATCAAGAAGTTGTAGTTTGTTGTGTGCAAAGCTCATGTAGACCCATTAGAGCCGTCTAAAAGTGAACTATCCTTGTGTTCTTAAAGATTAGGACAGTATAGATATTTGTAGTCACCCCCTAAAGTTCAGCATAGTGCAGCATCTCATTTTAGGGGCAATGAAGGGAATGATTGTCTTCCTTGCACAAATAGTTCAATGTAACGATGAGTTTGAAAATAAATCATGAGGGGACACGGGTTAATCCCACGCCACTCTTTCTTAATTCTGGACAACTCACATGACTGCACCAGATTTGTAGGTAACTGACAAAATAGAAGAAACACTTGACCTGTATCTAAGGGATGCAAAGTATATTGAAAGCAGGTGCTCGTACAGGTGCAGACCTTTCAACCTGCTGGCATCTTATTCTACTCTTACTTACTGTTTTGGGTCAACGAGGACGGCTTGGTGACCTTGAGTGGATGGATGGAAGTTTGGATGTGAACGTGTATACTCCTAAAACAATTGTGCAAACAGACAAGCAGCTCTGAATTAGATCACTGCAAATGTCAATCTAAGACATGAACAGGCAGTTAATCAAGAACAAAGTTCTCCATCAAGAAGTGCACAGAGAGGGATACTGTGGTCAGGTTGCAATACTTAAACCCTTAAACCCCTGGCATTTTTGCCAGTGAATTGCAGTGGTCTACTCAGCAGTGGAAAAAAGTCATACGGTCAGATGAGTCATCCTTCCCCCTGTTCTCTGCAAGCAGATGAATGTATGTGTGGCACACACCAGAGAGGTCTAAGCCTGAATGCTGGTTTCCCACAGTGAACGGTCCCTGCAGCTTTATGAGGGTGTGGAGTGCCTTTCTCTGTCATGCTTTAGGTGAACCCGGTACCTTAGAGCACAAGGTAAATGCCAGCAAACTCAAGCCACTCTCAGTGACCACTTCATCTTATGGTGAAGCATGTCAGTTCTGATGATGGGGGTGAGTCTTCCAGGATGATGATGCCCACATCTGTGGGATTAATTTATCCCGGAATCATTAACTTGCCACAAAAACAATGTAAGTCTTACAGTACGTCCGCTGCAATCAATAGATCTCAATGCAGTTGAGCACTTTTTGGGAGACTCTAAAGCTGGGCATTTTCCACTGCCAACTCTAAAACACCAAATTACAGAATTTTGTTCTGGAAGGATCATATCCAATAGAGTTTCAGGCACTTGTGCAATCTGTGCCAAGACACACTCAAACTGTTCTGCTAGCTCAGGGTGGCCCAAATATCTCTTAAGACCTTTTGTTGGTGTTTCCTTTATTTAGGTTACCTGAGGATAGGGCGGCATTTGCTTAATCTACCTTTCTTTTGTGTCATGGAATTAGGTCTGCGTAATTCTGCAGTATATTTACAGAAAACTGGAAAACATGCTAAAACCTACTTTGTTACCACCAGAAAGAAGCATGCTGCAAATGTTTGCCTTTAATAAACTTTGTTAATGTCATTTGATATAGTCCAAACCAGACAGCTAGGGTGGTTGTAGACCCTGAGTAGACTAATGCCCCCACCTCCACCCCATCTCAGCCTCTTCGTTCTTCAGTCTGATGTAGAAAGAGGCAGAGTTTTGACATCATCCAACATCACACCTCAAAGCTGATCTCTCTTGATTGTCCAAACAGGGGCTCTGTTGCCAGCTGTGTGTCTGAGTATGCACGGCGCAAGTGTGTAGAGCTGCACGTCGTCTTGATCGCAACCTCATAGGGAGGCGGGGGTCCCAGCCATGGAGGAGGGTGGGCCGATGGACTGAGACACCCTGGGTCCATGGGAGGGTAGTCAAATTCCTCACCATGAGTACCATGCCGCAGGCGGTCCTGGGTCCTATAAACAAAATAACACTGACATTAGATAATCACATGGAGACTGGGGGTGTGTGACACCAGATCACACATTTCTATACTGTCAGTCCAGTTTCATCTGTGGCGCTGGTTGTTGCAGACATCAGACACTAGATGGCAGATGGAGCTCTCAGTGAGAGGTGGTGTTCCATTGCTATAACCAAGAAATAAGCCTCATGAAAGGAATGGACATCCTGGATATGGATGATGATGCAAAGAATTATAGCAGTGGTGCAACCATGTGCCATCAAGGGCTATTTTTATGTTTATGTTTTCCCAAGTGAACCTCTGATGTCAATAAAGCATAAAATATGGACCTACTGGAGCCACATTGCAAAGAATGACCTGGAGAATGTGGAAAAGTTGATTGTGACACACATAGGGTCAGAAGTTATACTCTGTTACATTAAGTTCATTTGGGATATAAACCTTCAAATTATCTATGGGTTTACAAAATAAGGCTCCTTACCACTGATTGAGAAACTCAAAATTGTACACTGGATGGAATTGTGTTCAGAAATATGGACTATACAGTACAAAACCATAGACATATGAATATTTAGAGTGAGTGGTATTCTTATTTGACCCACCTAGGCAGAAACACTGACTGGGACTCCGGGAAGCGGCTCCCCGGGGGTGTGAAGAGGACATGGCTCCCGAAGTTGGGGTAGTCATTGTATGAATAGTGTGGGCAATCTGAGTCGTACTCTCGCACGGGACTCTTGCTGTTCATAGCCCAAAACAGTCCCAGAATGAGCATGACCGCTCCTAGCACCACGCAGCAGAGGGAGAAGGCCTGCAGACGGCTCTGGGACGAGGTCAGGAAGGCTGTGCAGCCTCCTGTCACAATGAGGAAGACTCCGATAAAGATTGCTCCATGGTGCAGAGAAGGCATCGTGCTAAGAGGTTACTAGAGCTATGACTAGACTACGACCAGCTGTGGTGACACTTACTCATGTACCACCCCACTCAATGTAGAGTGCACTCCTCATGCGCACCAGTAATGATCAGACACTAAAATAATTCAGTCTATGCAGCCACAGAAATCTATTCACAAGAGGGAAATGCTACCTGAGTCCTTCTTGACTTATTTTTTCCATCCTTTTCATCTCCAAGAGGGCTGAAAAATAGTCCATAGAGGCTCAGATATTCCCTACAGGTTGATCCTCTGGAAAAACAATAACTTTATTTGGAGGCTGTCTCTAAAAAAAGCGACTCCGTGAGCGGATTGAAGCTCTCCTGGCTTGTGTGGACTGTGTGTTTATCATCAAGGAAGATGGACGAGAGGACGGCAGCCCATTAAGGAATCTTTACTGGAGCCCCACCCTCCCTCTGTCTAATGTGTCTGAAGGGTACCACTTTATCCATGTGCGTGTGTGTGTGTGTGTGTGTGTGTGTTTGTGGGAGAGAGAGAGGGAGAGGGAGAGAGAGAGAGAGAGAGAGAAGGGGGGTTGGGGTGATTTGCAGTTGGGACCATATTAAATGTACTGCATATGAAATAGTCTGAAAAACACTTTAATGTTTGTTTAAAGTTGTAAGTCAAATCTGGGGAATCATTTTAAAAGTTTCATATTTATTATAAAATTTGGCACAGTGAACAGCTACAATCACTCACAAAACCCACAAAAAACTTTACTATAGTAAAGTAGAAAAAAATAGTAGAAAAAAAGGTCCTTTTATTGACGCATCATTTGGGGGAAGTGTTTGGCTTTTTAGATTGCCTGCCAGTTAGTTCATCTGTAATTTTATTACCTTTACTGAACCTTTGCTAATAGCCTTTCTTACGGCCACTGTGGGAATATGGGCAACATTTACCATTTTCCTGTTCCCCCATATAATGTCATCTTGTGTTTGCAAAGTAACCCTGATCTTGCTGAGAGTGATTACATGTTGAGCTTAATGGACAATAAAGGGATGATTTTACAACACAATATGCTACAAACAACATGTGTTGTTAGGCTGTTCTGTGGTGAAAAGTGACATGAATGTGCACTGTCCAAACAAAAACACGCAGATGTGACACATTTGTGTGTCACATCACATTAGGAAACCACACACACACACACACACACACACACACGTTTAAACCCCGATGATAGGCTTACCTTTAAGCAAGTAACCAAATGTACCCACCTCATTCCACTTTCAAAGTAGACCTAACAGTTAAATAACCAATTTTCAGCCATCACTGGTAAACAGCCCCCTCATTTTTTTTTTTACTCTATTATTGTGTCTTTCTACTGCATGAGCTAATTTGTCAGGATTACAGACCATGCAATTGCTTTGGGCCAATGTGTAGTGTGGGCTACAGGCCACTGTTTCATGCACAGGCTGTTTTACTGTAGGCTACAAATACGGTGAGCATTTCTAATTTATAATTTGGACTGTGTGTATTTATAGCATTTTGTGTATGTATTGCACTGAGCTACAACACAGTATCCATCAACCTATGTATCAACTCCTTAAACAGCCTTTAAGACACCTCAGAGTGTCTGTTCTATTCTATTCTATTTAAAGTAGTTATTTAAGAGTTGCTGAAGGGGTGATCAAAGTATAGCAGCGGGGTGATTATGCACTTTGATGACTAAATGTTGATAACACATTACTTAACTATTAAGCAATGAAGAGAGGGCGGATGGTGTGACAGCCTTTCGACTTTGTGATTGGCTGAAGACCAGAGACGCTTCCACTCGAGACATCCTTACCGTGCTGTTGACCAATCAGAGCGGCCCATGGGAGGGCCGAGTCCCGCCTCTTAGCAGTCTTCGCCAATCAGAGTAAAGCAGAGAAGGGGCTCGCCGACCACCTAGCAGAGCTCACCTATCGTCGTGAAGGAGTGAGGAGTCAGGTCTGCGGGTTGGGATTATCTGTGCGGGGTTGACTGCGTGAATGTGTCCGCCGGCGGTGGGAGTCTGACGGAGAGAGAGCACGGTGCCCGGAGCCTGTCTTCTGAGAGTGACTGCAGGCTGGGACTCACTTCAGTTATTTGTGGAAACCATGGATCCGTTATTGTATTTAGCTGGCGTGGCTATTATGTTTTTACTGTGGATTAAGGTCAAAGGTCTAGATTACGTGATCATTCACCAGAGGTGGATTTTCGTGTGTTTGTTCCTCTTGCCGCTATCCGTCATATTTGATGTGTATTATTACCTGCGGGCATGGCTCATTTTCAAGATGTGCTCTGCGCCAAAGCTGCACGACCAGCGCGTCCGGGACATCCAGCGACAGGTGAGCAAAGCCAAACAGAGGCCGCCCCTCTCCGTCGTGAACAGAGAGAGTGTGTGTGTGCCCTCATGAAACCTGACATTTATTCTCACATTCAATCGCTAAAATGGGATGATTCTAGTCAAAAGATGTGCAATTCAAGATAAGTGTCACCAAAACAAATGTAGAATCTGTAGCTTTAGAGATAATAGCTTTAGAGGGAAGTTATAGTGTAGATCCAATTAATGTTTGAGTTTTTAGTAAAGTCAAATTTTAACTAAATGAGATTTGTTTGATTGCTCAGTTTGGGGCTATATATTTATCTAGTGGAATGTGGAAATCTATTTTGTCATGCATTTTGAAATTGGTCATTAGTGCCTCTTCATAAGCCTGTTTTCCTCTAGAGGAATCACTCTCATGGTATGCCTGAAAGGTAAGTGCAAGGGATTGCACGGGTGTAATTTGGCAACCAAAAATTAAAAAGACTGCATTATTATTGGCATGATGAAGAAAGAGTTACCTTAAATTATTCCAAGTGTTATGCTGAAGCCGGTCTCCCTGTCGAGGTGTGTCTCCCTTTACCTTAACCAACAGGAGGGGAACTTTAATTGAGGAGGAACAGACTTAAAACACTTGTGGTAAGGGATAGGGATAAGGCTGGATGTAGGTTAAGGTAAGGGGAAATACATCTGGACAGGGGAATCATGGGTAGTATCAAGTAGATAAACTTTTTCTCACTGGCTTCTTGTTTTGCTATTCCTAAACAGAGCATTTTGTTTTGGATTGTGTTTAATTTGTGGTTCTAACCACATTACTATAGTGGCTATATTGCCTACTGTAGGTGTAGTTAGTGGTCAAAAGTAGCTTGAGGTCACAAACTGGTACACATGTTGTCGAGACACTTGACAGATATTACGGACTTCATAATCAAACAGTCACTTGTCTTTTTCAACACTCAAACTACATCACAGGTGTTGGCATAGTTTCTCTGGCCCTGTTAACTTATTGGTCTTTGTGTGAATGTTTCATATCTAATAGTACATTTTTACACAACTCGAGGACACATTTCATACAGTGTGCACATACAATAGCATCTCCTGCACAGGTTAATGCTTCATCACCATTTTCTTTGCAGGCCCTGTGGTCATCTCAGTAAAGCTGTTGCAAAGTGACATACTGACTGTATCCATGACAGTCACAGAAAAAGCTTACAGTCAAGACATTATGGCTGGGAATCATGCAACAAACACAAAGCTGGTTTTCACCTGTTACCAGCTTTCCCAATTTGTTCTCTGTGGAGCACAGATTCAGGTCGCCGTGTTCTGCTTTCTGGCATTTGGAAGGTTATTTTTCACATGTCTTGCACTGCATAAGAAGACAGCTGGAATAGCATATATAATTTTATAATTGAGCGCGCGAGATGTAATCTTGGTGTGTGAGCTATAGGAATATTAATCAATCAATCAATCATACTCATTTATATAGCACTTTTCATGCAAACAAAGGTAACGCAAAGTGCTTCACACGATAAAACAATACCTTCGATGCACACACTCTTTCTGTCTCACACACACACCAAGGAAGTTATAATACTAGCAATAGAGATGACCTTGTAATTAATACAGCACACAATAAAAAGAGGGACTGAGCACTCATTGACTTGTATTTTATGTTTTTTATGAGTTGATCTCATAAAATGTCCAGGCTACAGTAAATTAGCAGGTTCAACGGGGCTGGAAATTCAAGTTTGGTGAATTTTCTAAGTGTAGTCCAATGCAACGTTCGATCAAACCTGACTGTCACTGTGAGAGAGGCTGCTGGGAGAAGCCTAGGTTGAGAGCAGGCCAGACGACTAATACCCTGCTTCCCAAAAGGATTCAGTCAAGAGAGGGGGATTTGAAATGAAGCAAAGCTAAACCAAACCAACCGCAGGGTTCATTGCACAGGCCTGGGAGAGCAGTAGCCCATCATAGAGACTCAGCCACAACATGTGGTACGTGAAGGAAGAGCCCGTGAGCAGGTGGCTCCCTACAGGAGACTTTCAGATTTGTGAAGTTTACCTTAACAAAAACCTTCACCAGGTGTACTTTGAACAGTTTAGGCAAATTGTTAAGGCCCTTAACACCCAGGAATGTCTATCTTGTGGCAAGTAATGCTGCTTTTGTAAAGGTAAATTCCAGGCTATGAGAATATAGTCAATATATTATTCACTTGTTTTCTTTCACCTTGCTAATCAAATATTCATGACAATTATTAATTATTTATCAAGACCACATCATGTTTCTTAGACAGGCTGGATTTTGAAAACAACATTAAATTTGTGTTTTCACTGTGAACAGTTGGGGCCGCTGATTTATTGTTTGTGTACTTATTCAAAGATATGTGTGCTACAAAGTGTGTCTGTGTGTGTGTGTGTTTTTTTTAATACCAAATTGATATGTTGTTTTCATGGTGGGGTTAGGAGCAAACGATCAAAAATTGCTCCATGAAACCTCGATCATTCAGTTGGTCCACTGGCTGAACAGTTGGGTTTGCTGTGTAATTACTGTCTGCAGAGATAATCCACTGTCACCGAGGAATTTGACTGCTGTTGTTGCTGCCGTTGCCCTGTTCCTCTCAGTAACGAGTACTCTGACAAATGTTTCAGGTGCGTGAGTGGAAGAAGCAGGGGGGTAAGAACTACATGTGCACGGGACGGCCCGGGTGGCTGACCGTGTCTCTCAGAGTGGGAAAATACAAGAAAACCCACAAGAACATCATGATCAATATGATGGACATTCTGGAGGTGGACACAAAGAGGCAGGTAGGAGAAACTGTCAGACACATGTTCACAGCTGTGTTTTCATCCCACTGTCCAGCGAATTTGAAAAAAATAAAATGTGAATGAGGTACATTTCCATCAGCTGAGCTTAAGTAAAGAACATCCACCAGGAAAATATTACAGGAACTAATTAATATTGGGCAAGCTGTTATTGTTCCTTAGTGTCAGTTAATGTTGGCCGCACTTCATGTTTTCACATGCAGATGATAAATACAGTGATATACACTTAGTGGCCGCTTTATTAGGTCCACCTGTACAGTCTAATGCAGTTCAATGCAACAGCTCTGCCATAAATTCTACCTTTTAAGAAAGTTTATAATGTTCAGTTTTTGTTGACATTGTGGAGAATGTGGAAATTTAATTCTATGTTAATTGTTGAGATTGATTGAGATTTCTTGTACTGGACTACATTATATTATATAGAGTATAGTATAGTAGAAACGCCTCTCAGTAAAATGCAGTCCAGTACAACAGCACCACTGACTATGAGCTCAATGCCAAACATAAAGTTGAATGAACAGCTCTATTACTGTGACAAAAAGAAAACCTGAGCACTATAGGCATCATAAAAGTAAACTTGATGGCACAACAGTTGTGTTGGATTTTATTAGCTTGTGCAGGTGGACCTAGTAAAGTGGCTACTGAGTGTATATTGCAGTAGTAAGTGCTATACAATCACACTGGGGACCTTATACATGGAAGCACAGTAGATAAGAAACATCTTGCAGGTTGTATTAGACAGATATTTTAGAGACACTTCAGGACTGGGCTTACCATGTGTCATTATGCAATATAAATAAGTAAATGTATCACAATCATTTATTCAATAACTGCATTCCTATCCCTATTTATTATATAATTTTTATACTGACAAAAATAATCCCCTACAAGTGAGTTCAAAACATTTTTGAAATATTGAGGACCTCTATTATTTTGTTTCTTGTCAGCTTTACTTATTCCAAGAGTGTGTGTCCAGTGACAATAAGAGCAACTCACACACCTGCTGCCGGCTGGAGGCAGCCGAGAAATTAAGTGTTATTGATAAAACTACATGTGTCAGAGTTTGTTTTCAATGGTGATGATGATGGTGAAAAATCTTTACCAGCAGTGGTCTTTGCCCTTGCAGGTGGTGCGAGTCGAGCCGCTGGCCAACATGGGACAGGTGACTGCTCTCCTCAACTCCATTGGCTGGACACTGCCAGTGTTGCCTGAGCTGGACGACCTCACTGTGGGTATGTTCTGCACGTTAGGATCACACTGAATTATTCTTCTGGGGGTGCCGACATGTGGCAGAAAGTATACAAGCAATGTCAACATCTGCTGCGCCGTCTTTTGTAGAGATGAAAGACCTAGGGATGTTTTCCAGAGCACTATGTTCTGTGATGTAGAGCCCACATCTCCCCCGTCAATCACTGTATCCTGTTCAGGGCTTTAGCGACTTCTCTAATCGTGTTACAGGATTGATGTTGTAGTTCCAAAGATGAAACTGGGAGGAAATGGCTTTAATGCTGGAAGCACCCCTGGATCAGATTTCGTAATGGGTTTCCTGTTGCCATAAACTGCACATCAACAGCCGAACGTTTTCCCATCAGGACAAATGTACATCAATTTATCTCGCTGTCCACGTGTGCACACACGCATACACACTCGCAGCCTTCTGCTTGAGTGTGTTCTCATTGTTGTAGGTCTCA
>OMLB01015255.1:41055-51921 GCA_900302555.1 Myripristis jacobus
GGTTTTTTTTTTTTTTTTTTTTTTAAGGGAGCGGGTTTGTACCTGATCTTTGGACATGTTTGATCTCTTGTTTTTTGTATTAAAGAACATCCTGTATTCTGTTGTCTCTTTCTTTTTAAAGCTGCAATAATCAATTTCTGACCACAAGAGGGTGTTGAGAGCTAAAGTTCAGTTTGCCAACAGTCAGACCTTCCTCCAGGTTCATGGCAGCTTGGTTGTATGAAACCCAAAGTTAAAGCAAAAGAAAAGTGTTTTCCAGATGGAAATTAAGAATATGTTTCACTCATTTTGTCTCTTAACCTCCAATTTGAAAATGTGGTGAAGCTGCAGACTCTCAGCTACAAGGTAAACAGCTTTGAATGAACTTTTTCCTGCAGCGACAGAGGCACTTACGCGATTGCTGACTTTGACTGTAACGTGCAGTTTCAGAAACACTTTGAATGAAGCTGAAGTAGTGCGCGGGTGAAGCGGATGGCAGAGGAGCTCATTCACGCCAATCAGGACTAAAACTAGTTAAACTAGTAAATAACAGGCTGGCTGTAAAACAACACAATGACTCTCACGTGCAACCAAGAACTGTTTGTTAATTCCAGCTTAACATTGAATACCTCTCATCTCATTGGCTTATTTTTTTCCTCATCTGCAATGTTTTTAAGTTCTTAATATAGACACAACTTTAAGGTGAGAGTGAGACAATAGTTCACTGTCAGCTATTCATTGGCTCCTACCTAATGCTGGAGGTTAGTTGGATATATGATAGGAAGCTGGAGAAGATGCAGTGGGCCCTTCAGGTTTTGCTTTTTTAATGTCAACCTTAGCTTGACACCATATTTATAAATAAAGATTTCTCAAATAATGACGTGTTAAAATAAAGTATAACCTACCAAAATTACAAAGAATGTGTAAATGTAACATCAACAGCAGAGGAGTTAAATGGTTGTTTTTTTTATTCATGTAAAAAATATGTTCTGCCTCTGTCTCATGTTATTCTTTTCCATCTACTGTCCATGTTACTTTGCTTAAAATGACATCAGCAGCAACAACTCACAAATCACTCCACTTACATTATGAATATTAGTTTCAACAAAAAATAAATATAAAAAGGTACAAAGCACACCCATCCGATAACTTTGGGTGAACATGTAGATAAAAATGTAAAAATGTCAATACTCATACCTGACTATTTAGGGTTAAAGTAACTGCGCTGAAATTGTAACTCTTAAAAAAATAATAAAACAAACAAACCTGAAACATACATTTCTTGAAAATACATAAACCTCAATCTCTCGACAACGACTGTAACTTGAGGTGAAGCATTTCCACCCTTTTACCATTGCTACCTTGGAAACAGTTGAAAGTGCAATAATAACATTGTCTCAAAGAACAAGTGGATCCTGTTGCACAAACAGACAAACCGTAACGACTGCTTGTTGCCTCTGCATAGAGAAGAACCCAGTTCCAGCCCGTGATAGGAACCACAGCAAACATTCTGTAATACTGAGTGAACACAATGTAAACCGTTAATTATGGATCAGACCCCTAAAAACAGACGGCAAATACATTTAAAGCCACAATCCTTAATTTGAACTGGCAGCCCACTGTCCCACCCACTTTGGTTGTTTAAAGGATGAGGTTGCAGAGAACTGTAATCATCATCCGTTTGTAATATATTTAAAACAGCGTACACACAAAATGAAAAGCAACATAACAGAGGAGTGTAACAATAGATTACAGCTACTGATGGGGCCAGATCATCCCACTTTGCTTAGAAGGCATTCAAAAGTTACATTCTGTGTAAACAGCACATTGGATAGGGTCTACTGTGTAGAAAAGGTAAGGATTGTGCCTTTAAATTACTATCATTCTTAATACTTGGAGGCGACTGAAGTGAGTGAAGCACACCTGTACTTGAAATGACAGAAAAATCCAGTTTTCACTCCTGTTTACAGAAAGCACTCTGCTCAACATTCAACCTCAAAGGTTCAGCTGACCTGAATATCAGGAATGTCCATTCCCATGATAATGTTGTATTATAAATAATATTGGTTCCATGTCTCCCTTCTTAGCGCTACTCACAAATACAGTAAATCCAAAGATTAAAAAATACACATAATATCAACCAATTTTACAGGACTAAATCAAGTTAAAAAAAAAGGGCCAACTTTTTAGTTCAGGCCCATGTTCCCTCTGGAGGGTTTCATAACCATGGCAGTCGGGAGGAGAGTCTCAGAGGTTCAGGGGACTGTGAGGCTCCACCTCCATATACAGACAGACAGGAAATCACCACGACACTATTCCAGTGAATTCCTCGTCTCTGCCACAGCCATGCTCAATAAATATAAGCAGTACCAAAAATAGACCGTTCTCTTATTCATCAGCATAAAAAGAAATCCAGTGTCTCTGTCATACAACGACCTTGCCCTTGATCTCCAGCTTGGTGTTTTCGTTTGATTTACTGGACTGCTCCTCCGTGAACGTGATGTAAGAGTAGACCAGGCTGCCTGCAATACTGAAAAAAACAACAGACAAATATTCACGTCAAACTCTGAAAACACAATGCACATCTACAGCTGTAACACGTAGGCCTACATTAAAAAAAAAAAAAAAACGTTTCTGTTGATTGAAAATGAACACCAAGTCCCTTCCACTTCCAGGGAGCTGGTTTTGATCAAGCTGGAAAGTCGGGTCACACAACTCAAAAACATTGTCCTCACCCTAAACAACTACCATCACAGATCCTTTTAGCAAGCCAAAGATCTGCTGATTACTCCAGTGGAGCTGCTGAGTCACCTACAGTACACACTGTGGCAGTACTGGGCAGCTCCCAAAGTGTACAATCCTCCCCTCTCTTCCTCCTGCCAAAGCCATTGCTGGTAAATGCGTAAAACAGACGCTGTATTTTAAATTGTGCCCTAATATAGTATTGTTATTAGTACAGTATATAACTTCACACTGATCTGCAATACACTGAATAACTAAACTGTGGTTTTCAATGTGTTATGTTAAATTTCGTTAGTAAAATATCGGAAGTAACACTTGAGAGTTTGTTAAAAATAAATAAATAAATATATGACAGATGCAAGCAGCCCTAATGGGAAGTCTGTGTTGATCTTTGTCGTCCAAGTATGAAAATATCCAAGGGAAAATTCTTCAGCTCATGATTGAATACGCTGTTTGGATAAACAGTCAAATATCCTCAACTGAAGAAGTGAAGTCTAATGAAAAGACTTAACGCTATCTCAGATTCACCATTAGGGTTTTGCACTACAGCTCATGTGGCATGGTGAACATGTTGCAGCGCACCACCAGTCACAAAGCTGGCCATCGTTACAAACAGGATCCAGCTTGCACTCAGGGATTCCTGCACCTGTATGAGACACTCAGCAGCAATGCTTTTTAGCTTTCATCAGATACAGATCTAGACCAGAGAGGAATTTACACATAATTACTTTCAGGGGTGCTGGTGGGCATTAAGTACCTGCTACCTACCCTGTTTGTTTTGCACAATGTTCAAATCTTTGTCTTATAGACAAGTTAATGAGGCACTAATACAATGAGATGATAAACCTCACTGCATGTTCCCTAAAATCACTTCTGCAAGTTAATGAACATGGTGACAGTTTTTGTATTGCTGTCACTACTTCTTGTATCAGAAGTTCCCCATTACTAAAATACTATCGAGGACCACACAGGGAAACTTAGAGAGAAAAACATCTCTTTAATCATGTAGTTTCATACCTGATATTCAAACCTATGAAGTTAGTCCATGAAAAAATGTAGTCTCCACTGAGCACCATCCCGATGTATGTCACCAGGATGTTCTGTAAAGAGAGGTGATACAGACACAAGTTGAGTTCATGGTATCGCCGAGTATCTGAACAATAATCTCTCAACTCACATAAGCCTGAATCTTACCTTGACGCAGCCCACGATGGTTGTTGTTAGTGCAGAGTTATATTGTGTACAGAGCACTGTGGAATACATCAGAACAAACCTGCGAAACAATTGAATCACCATATTGCACATGATTAAACTTGTTTGAACATGAAATTAAATTTCAGCACTACTGATGTTGCCTCATAGGCTGAGCAGTACTATGAGCTACACACTCACATTTTGCAATGGCCTAGAAACTAAACTTAAGGCCAATGACACATCAGGATAACCACAGTAATTTGATACATCCAGATGTTCAGTCTTCACACAAAACCAAAGTTCTGCACTGGCTGCACACACATGCACTTCATTCACAGGCTCACATACTAACAAGCTCCAGCCCATGTCTTACCCCATGACACAGGAGAGGAAGAACTGTGTGAGGAAAAACACATCTGACCAGCCTTCATATTCCACTGCCTGGCAAGAGAGGCGCACACAGTTAGAAACTAGCAGATCTCCAGTCACTTAAACAACACACACGCGTGCGCACACACACACACACACACACACCGTCTAAAAATAAAGAATGGTAACTGCTAGATAACAATAACAAATTTGTATTGCAAAATAGCAGGCTGTAAAAGCTCAAACTATGCATAGTCAAATACGCGCTGGAAGAAAAGTAAATGAGGGAAGCTGTTTGTATCTGTGGTTATTTAGTCAAGAGAAGCTCTAGGAGCCACTGTAATAACTCTGCGAGCTGCATAATAGCAGCTTTGTGCCTTTCTGGCTGCAGGCCCCCCACTTCTGGAGTTGGGCAAACCAGAAGGTCCCTGCCCACTCTGGCCAACCAAAAAACAGCTCCTATACAGCTCACACCCACACTCACACATATGCACACACACCACCACTGAGACTACAACTGGCAAGAACAGACGGATCACGACCATGTATCTACTACAAAACGTTTAATATGTTGGTTTAGATAATGTACAACCACTTTCATTTCACAAATCAAATAAAATGTACTTTAGATGAAGATGTGGAGGTTTGAATAAGGAGGATTTGAATTAGACGTTATTGGGCACAACAGACAGACCAACCAACAGACTGACAGAAGAGACAGGATGACATATTGCTTACCTTCTCCATATCTCCAGTCACATGAGCCAACAGCAGGGTGGGAATTAGCATAAATAATGCATTATAATATAATAATCCATATTTCCCCAACTCCTGTGACAAGAGAGCATGGAGTCAGACAGGCTGCATGAACATGAAAATCAAGGAGAGGGCAGAGACAGAACAGAGAGGGTTATTCACAAGACATCTACTACATTCCTCACTAACTAGCATACACGTCACGCATGGCCAGCCTATTGCACAAATCAGACCTTTCTGATGGCATTTGATTCTCTGTGACACACTGTCTCCCTCTTTCACTCACTCACTCTGTCTATTTTAGTATGAGTGCATGGTGCTCCATACACATCATGTTCTAAATCTGGCTCCAGTTCTACCTCCACTGTAACGTGAGTGCTGAGTGGCCTGCTTCTGTCACATAAAAACTGACTAAATTGAGCTACAGGCCATTTCTGGTTCAATGGTCCAACAGTAAGTAACCTGACTCTGAGGACAGAAGCCACTTTGCTGCATCAGGAGCTAAGCAGAAATACAAATCATGATTAAACCCAGCAATAACTAGTCAGAAAAGCAACTGATGTCGAGCTTACAGAACTGGAATTTCCCAGTTTGGGATCAATAAAGTAAATCTATCTATCTATCTAACATACAGACTGTACAAGAGCTGATCTGGGTAATCGATCCATTTAGTCTGCTTGATGGACAGTAAAAAGAAATGACTCGCTGTGTTTTCACACACTGACATTCTTTAAATCTCTCACTGAAGGACAATTTGGGCTTTATAAATTCATCAACATCAGCTCAATGCCAGACGCCGCTCCAGCCAAACAATGGTTATCATTCATCTGGCAGCGGTGGGGCCACATACCTTTGAATCTAATTTCTGTTTCACATATGCTCCATTGGCTGCAGTCAACACATCATTCAGAAGAATGAACACATAGCCTTGCAGGTCAAAGGACAGGTCAGCACTATGAACAGAGATGAGAGGGGGCTATTAGAAAGTGCCAGGCAGGTAAATAAGTGTTTCTCCAGTCACACTCCAGCTTTGGGCATGCTCTGGTCCAATATAACCTCCTTTAATTACAGGTACATCATGTTTAATGGCCCTGACAATGTCAGATAAGAGAGGACATACATCAGTATAAACCAAGCCTTTGTAGTCAAGATAATTCTGGTTTGGTTTACAGCTGGGACACCTGGATGTAATCAAACTTACCTTGCAGCCACAAACGCCCCCAGGATCATTGTAAATACTGTCAGCTGGACTGGCCGAGAGAACTTCTTCCTAGAAAAGTCCAAAGGAGGTACAGCAACAAAAACCAGACAGCATGAAGCCATAAACAGTGACCACCAATAGTATACAAAGATGTGGACTAGAGTTTCTGCTCTAGCTGTGTCCCACTGAATTAACAGAGCACTAAAAGATGAACAACACTGGGCTATTTGTGATATGAAAGCTTACTTGAGCAGAAAACCCTCGGCCAGCATGGTGAATAAGATGGAGAACCTCCTGAGGACAGTAAACATCGGCAGGCTGGAGAAAGACAGCACAAGTTGCAACCGCATATTATCATTGGGAAAAATTGTAACATTGACAAAACCTTCCTACTAGACTCACAACAAGCTTTTCTTATCAACTAAGACAACTTACTTCAGCCTTTTCGTTCCAAACAGGCCAGTGATTTGATTTCCCACATACAGGAGAGGTAGAGGGAAAGTCTGTAAAACGGGGTAAATACAGATACTGCATTACGGAATAACAGCAGAGTGGTTTCGGTAAGCGTTAATGGAAGTCATTTAATGAGAATGACTGCAACAGAGGCAGAAATTATCACCTTGACAGGTATGCTCTCATCAAAATCCGGGAAGCTGATCACCCTCACAGCCTTGCCCACCCACAGCACAATCACCGTGGCCAGCATCTGCGGGTCACAGTCACAGAATCGTATCCAAAATGTGAATTACTTACGAGGTGAGATACAAGTGACCAAATCACTGCACTGACAGGGAAAGAAGCGTGAAACTTACTTGTCCAATTCCGACACATATTGAAGAGGGGAACCTGTAACGGCACGGCAGACAACTTTAAAGTCCCGGTTTACCTCAAATATCACAGCTTACAAGCCTATTTATCCATGCTCTTACTGAAAAAACACTTCTTCGTTACCGTTACAAGAGTCAGCCTGTTAAGCTGCAGTCTGGGGCATGCAGCTAGGTTAGCTAAAAGTTAGTGGCCCCACTGTATGGCGAGACGTAGCACGGCTAGCTAGCACGGCAAGCCTTTTCAGAGAGACCGGCTACGGTCCCAAAACAACAGCCTTACCCATAGTTGGTGAGGACACTTTTGTTCACCACGACGATGACAAACGAGCTGATGCCGTAGAATCCAGCAGCGAACAGCTTCAGAAACACCGTCAGAGATTTGTCCGCCATCCCCGACGAGTACTCATTCCTCCCTCTCTGCCTCTTCTTCCCCTGCCATCACATCGCTCCTCGCGTACCGCTGAAAGGCAACGTTGACTGACGTTTCACAACTTCCGCCTCGACGGGTGAAGCGGGCTGCATCCCCATCTAGCGCGGCCCCTTATGAAACAACAGCAACAGAGCGCAATGCAAAGCTGGTCAGCATTAACCTGTTACACTAAAACCTACTGAGTTTCTTTTTTATCCATTGCCCCCCCCTAAACACACACACACACACACACACACACACACACACACACACACACAAAAGGTCACATTTACTATCAGTGGTTCTCTCACTTTTACAGGTGTGGTTATGTGAGGTGAGGGCCATAAAGCAGAGGGAAAGTTTTTTTTTACGATTATAAATGGCATGTTCTAGTTCCTCAGTGTCATCCAAAACATTTAAAACAAATGTGTGTAAAATGGTGATATTTTTTATATGTTTTATATGGTAGAAACTAAAAAGACCCTAAAGAAACTAATGCATACAAAATGTGTACAGGACATTGAAAACATATCCTCATGTTAGTTTTATGTTTGCCCATTTGTCCCCATGGAATTAGGAAAAGTCAGGAAATATGAAGAAAAAAGGTATCATGTATTTACAGGCACTGAATGGGGTCAAATTGACCCCAAAGGTAATAGGAGGGTTAAATGAAGTATACAACAATGTGTTTACAT
Organism: Myripristis jacobus; assembly: GCA_900302555.1. NCBI lineage: Eukaryota > Metazoa > Chordata > Actinopteri > Holocentriformes > Holocentridae > Myripristis > Myripristis jacobus. The sequence continues at coordinate 49,228 of OMLB01015255.1, forward strand.
ATGTAATTCCAAGAGGATGCACTGTCAAGTCAGATTAGGGCACACTGTCCGCAGTTGGGATGTTTATGACTTGCTCCTGGTCAAAGGGACTATTTGTTGCTCCTTGTGAACGATCTTCCACAGCTCCAAAAGAGACAGAGTGTGACTGGGGTTCCTTGTTGGGCTGTCGCTTGGAGGAAACAACCTGTGTCATGCTCCTCATGTTGTTTGCCTGGTGCCTGGAGATGAACAGGAAGTTCCTTTTGTTTCTCTGGCTGTTGGTTGGCCCTCTGTGAATGTTATTACAGGTGGACAGAGTGAGAGTCTTCTTTGATAGAGACAGTAGGGGTCTAAACGATTCTTTTGTGCTGACAGGAGTGTCAGCTTTATTTGGGTTCAACCCATTTACCACCGGCCCCACTGCTTTGGAGGAGCCCTGCCTCTGTGTGGGGGACGCTAGTGTCCATATGCTGGGGGCCTTTGGGAGTTCACGAGGGGACTTAGCAGTAGGGGGTGGAGTGTTTGGGGGGGCTGACAGGTTCTTGTGATGCCCTGATCCAAGTTCTGTATCTTTAGCAGCGGTTCTCTCAGAGGGGAGAACTTTGAAGCTCACAGTGTGTGTCTGACAAATCTTGTTCTGCCCAGCCCCAGCCTCCAGCCTCTCTGCCTTCTCTCTCTCTCTCCGCTTCCTCACTATGGCCTCAGCCTGGAGCGACTCGGTGATGTGCACGATGGCAGTGTGGATAGTCCTGCTGGTGGGCCGCTGAGACGAGCTGAGGGTGTGGAAGCCAGATGAACTGAATGGTCTGTGCATGTATTCATCTTTGCCGCACAGCACTGGGTATGTCTCACTGACGATCTGTGGAAAAACATACAACTGTTACACTGGAGTGCTGTCCTGGTCAAGGTCAGCAAGAGTTGTGATAATGTAGCACTGCACCACCTCTGAATTAACAAGAGCTTGTCAGCATTTATCCATAAAAAATGTACATTTTCCTAAACATGACAATTAGTTAGTCCTAGGCAGAATACCTTTTTCCTTTGCTTTCCAAAATAACTCTTGGATATTTTGTCATGTGCATAAATTATATGCACAAGGGTTGTGCCTAAGTGTGTATTTAAATTTATACTATAGTGGAAGCACAATAAACAAAATAGAACATTGCAATGATTTTTTTAATCATGATAATGCAACCCTAAGCAACCACATCTACACATCTAATCATCCTAATTTCAGCACATTTTGTCACAGTATCTTAAGAGAGACCTCTGCTGTAATCTAACAAGTAATGCTGCTGTAATCTTAAAGTAAGCAGAATGAAGACAGTCCAGATGAGCATGAACTAACTTTATTTCGTAAAAGTATAATAATATCCAAACTGAACTCACTGGAAGTGGGGTGTAGGCTGACAGAGACCGGGGTGTTAGTATTTTTGCTCCTTTTCTCTCCAGCTCATCTAAGAAACTTAGAGGCACTAATTCATTTGAGGCCTCATCCTCTCTCTCCACATCAATCGCTGAAAACTCCTCATTTCTAAAAGAAAAAACATGAACATTTATGAAGACATAAACCGATCACAGGCTCTGATCAACCATTTAAAAACCAGGCTGGCTTGCCTTGTTGAGCGGCTGGTGCACACACGTACAACATTCCCATGATCCAGCTGCTGGCATACCACCTTGCCGACTGACTTTGGCACAGTAAACTGCTCCTCCTCATCCTCTGTGGAGACATGAACACAATTTCAGTTCAGACCAACATCAGGCTAAGGAATACTGTACCTTAGTAACTGATTGTGTAACATAGAAAGGCCTGATTGTTCCTTAAACATCCTGTTTGGTGTGTTACCTGTGAAGGCGGTGAGTGACGTGTCCCGAGCAGACAGGGAAGAGCACCAGTTCGACGTGTCTGTGTAGCTCAAAGTGCCACCCACCAGGGCCCTGCTTCTCTCTAGGCCCAGTCCCTGTAACTGTGCTCTCTCCGCCTTGAAGAATAAACACAAGATACAACATCAGCACAGCACAAAGAGACACACATCCATCTGTAACTGTGGTTGGACACCTGGGGTTGTGAATGAGCAGTCATTGATGTTGTTGTAGTTTTTTTCTTTCCTCTTCTTGATACACTTTCTAGTCACTATTCATTCATTAATTTTATTCATGATGTTCTTGCCATGGTCATTGAATTAATCTTTATATTTGTTATTCTAATGCATAATCCAAAAAAAATACTAAGCTCAAATCTAATAAAGCTACTACATCCTACCTTTAAACATTAATTTAAATGTTATTTTCCTCAGAACAGTGACTTGACTTGGAAAAAGAAGAGTGTTGAAGCCTGTGCTAACTTAGGTCAAACCAGGCCTACAGGGGGAGCTACTTCTTCCAAGTAAACTTGATTTCACTAATTTGCACTCTTTAAAGAAGGATGTATGAACCCTACACCAGTGTGTGTGTGTGTGTGCATTGTATATGTGCAATCATTTTTGTGTATGTACCTCTCTTGACCACTTTTGTCTCTGGGGCGAATATGTTGTGGTCTTGGACGATTTCTTTTTAATTGTGACCACTGCAAAGCCATTGGAATCCCTCTCTTGGTCTGTGAAAACAGTCATGTTGAATGATGCCAGTCAGTTTAGATTAAAAAAAGCTGCCTATACATGTGTTTGCACAGCATCCACCTGAAATACTGCAAACTAAAACATGTTTCCTGGA